>WNWK01052175.1:0-12257 GCA_009830355.1 Cherax destructor | reverse complement strand
TCATCAAATTACGTTCACTAGACGTTCAGTGGTCTCTGATCATCCATTGTACCTATACGGCTCACGTATCCCAGAACGTGATACAGTCAGGTTTTCGGCCTCCTGTTTGACCGCAGATTGTCCTGGAAACCTCACATTACCTCTCTGAAGGCGACTTGTCATAGCCGGCTGAACCTCGTTAAAACCCTCGCACATCTTTCATGGGGGCTGATCGTAGAACTCTCCTTCGCCTACATTCGGCCCTAATTCTATCAAAACTCGATTATGGTGACCAGATATATTCGGCAGCCTCTCCTGCCACTCTTTCCAGCCTTAATCCCATCCATCACCAGGGATTACGCTTATGCCTTGGTGCTTTTCGTTCTTCCCGGTTGAGAGCCTCTATGTAGAAGCGAACATTCCATCCTTGTCCGATCGTCGTGATGCACATTGCATTCGCTATTATGTTCGCTCTCATGACCTCCGCAATCCTTCCATGTATAGGATTGTCACAGATGTTAGTAGACGCTCGTTATTTGTTCGTGCCCTGTTTACTTCGTCCCTTTTCTCTTCGTCTGCATTCACTCTTGTCTTCCCTTCAGCTTCCGCCTTTATATGTTCATGTGGCTTCACCCTTTCCTCTACCCCTTGGGAAGTTCCTGCTGTCCGTGTCTGTTCTATTCCTCTACCTTGCGCGAAGCCCAACTGCCTACGGCGGCTTCTCGCTCTTTCTTTCTAGACCATTTCCGTTCTCATTCCCATGCCATCGCAGTATACACGGATGGTTCAAAGTCATCTGACGGCGTCGGATTCGCAGCAGTGTTTCCGGACAGCGTCGTGACGAGGGCATCTATTACCCTCGGCTAGCATATTTACGGCTGAATTGTATGCCATTCTTGTGGCACTTATCCGTATTGCATCTATGCCTGTATCACCATTTGTGGTCGTTTCAGACTCCTTAGTGCTTTACAGGCTATCCGTAAAATTGATACACCTCACCCCTAGTTCTTCGTATCCACCTTTGGTTACGCCGTATCTTTAGCAAGCATAAAGATATTGTCTTTTGTTGGGTCCCTGGTCATGTTGACGTACAGGGCAATGAACAGGCAGACACTGCTGCGCGGTCAGCAGTACATGACCTACCAGTTTCATATAGAGGTGTTCCTTTCACGGACTATTTTGCGGTCATTGCTACCCACCTTCGCACCCGTTGGCAACAACGCTGGTCTGACCTGCTGAATAACAAACTTCATTCAATTAAACCGGTTATAGGTTTCTGGCCTTCTTCTTGTCACCAATGTCGAGGTTGGAGACTACACTCTCCCGTCTTCGCATCGGCCACACTCATCTTACTCACGGGTATCTCATGGAGAGGCTCCTGCCCTCTCTGTGAGCATTTTCAGGTTCTAGTGTCTGTTCGACATATCCTGTTGGACTGCCCACTCTATCAACGAACACGTAGAATTTACCTCCAACGACGTCTTCGCTCTGCGGCCCTTTCTTTACCTTCCTTCTTACAGATGGACCCTCCTTTAATCCTGACTCTCTCATTGACTTTTTGACAGAAACTGACTTACTACACAAACTCTGAAGATTATAACTCTAGCACCTCCTCAGTCCTTCTACCTCGATCTCTTGCTACCCTCCACCCCTGCACTATCCACCGTCATCTTGCACTCCATACCCTACTAATCGTCCATCTCCCTCTTACAACCCACTCTCCTGCATCCTACAATAACCTGCAGCGCTGTATAACCCTGTGGTTTAGCGCTTCTATTTGATTATAATAATAATAATAATCTGTGAGCATTGTCAGGTTCCAGTATCTGTTCGCCATATTCTGTTGGACTGCCCCACTATCAACGAGCACACAGAATTTACCTCCAACGTCGTCTTCGCTCTGCTGCCCTTTCTTTACCTTCCTTCTTGCTGATGGGCCCTCCTTTAATCCTGACTCTCTCATTGACTTTTTGACAGCAACTGACTACTACACAAACTCTGAAGATTATACCTCTAGCACTCCCCTCAGTCCTTTTACCTCAATCTCTTGGTACCCTCTATCCCTGCACTATCCACTGTCCTGATGCTCTTCATACCCTACTAATGATCCTCTCCTCTTACAACCCATTCTCCCTGCGTCCTGCCCTACCCTGCTGCGCTGTATGACCCTGTGATTTAGCGCTTCCTTTTTTATTATAATAATAATATGTGATTCTTATTGGGTTTTCTACTCTACTCCAATTGTGTCTTCTGCTGCAACTTTACCTCCTTTCACCTCTTCTACTACTACTACTTTACTTACTACTACTTTACTTACTACTACTACTACTACTTTACTTACTAATACTACCTGGAGTCTACCTGGAGAGAATTCCAGGGGTCAACGCCCCGCGCCCGGTCTGTGACCAGGCGTCCTGTTGGACCAGAGCCTGATCAACCAGGCTGTTACTGCTGGCCGCACGCAGTCCAACGTATGAACCACAGCCTTGCTGGTCAGGTACCGACTTTAGGTGCCTGTCCAGTGCCTGCTTGAAGACAGCCAGGGTTTGTTGGTAATCCCCTGATGCATGCTGGGAGGCAGTTGAACAATCTTGGGCCCTGACACTTATTGTGTTGTCCCCCAACGTGCTAGTGGCACCCCTGCTCTTCACTGGGGGATGTTACATCGCCTGCCGAGTCTTTTGCTTTCGTAGGAGTGATTTTTGTGTGCAAGTTTGGTACTAAGCCTCAGAATTTTCCATGTGTATATAATAATGTATCTCTCCCGCCTGTGTTCTAGAGAGTACAGGTTTAGGAACTTCAAGCGTTCCCAGTAGTTGAGGTGGTTTATCGCACTTATGCGTGCCGTGAAGGTTCTCTGCACATTTTCAAGGTGAGCAATTTCACCCGCCTTGAAAGGTGCAGTTAGTGTGCAGCAATATTCCAGCCTAGATAGAACAAGCGATCTGTAAAGTGTCAACATGGGCTTGGCATCCCTGGTTTTGAAGGTTCTCATTATCCATCCTGTCATTTTTCGAGCAGATGCAATTGCTACTTTGTTATGGTCCTTGAAGGTGAGATCCTCTGACATGATCACTCCCAGGTCTTTGACATTAGTTTTTCGCTCTATTGTGTGGTTGGAATTAGTTTTGTACTCCGATGAGATTTTAATTTCTTCACGTTTTCCGTATCTGAGTAATTAAAATTTCTCATCATTGAACTTCATATTGTTTTCTGCAGCCCATTTAAAGATTTGGTTTATGTCTGCTTGGAGTCTAGCCGTGTCTTCAACGGTGGACACTGTCATACAGATTCAGTTGTCATCTGCAAAGGAAGACAGCACTGTGGCTTATATCCCTGTCAATGTCTGATATGAGGATGAGGAATAGGATGGGAGCAAGTACTGCTGCCTCAGACTTTGTTGACTACTACTCTTTGTGTTCTACTTGTTAGAAAATTATAGATCCATCTACCAACTTTTCCTGTTATTCCTTTATCACGCATTTTGTGTGCTATTACACACAAAATGTGTGTGCTATTACTACTACTTTACTTACAACTACTACTACTTTACTTACAACTACTACTACTTTACTTACTATTACTACTACTTTACTTACTACTACGTACTTTACTTACTACTACTACTACTTTACTTACTACTACTACTTACAACTACTTCTACTTTACTTACAACTACTACTACTTTACACACACAACCCACACATATAAAAGAGAGGAGCTCATTGCAGTGCTCCTCTAGAATATGACTGTCTCCACTACTACTATTACTACTACTACCACTTCCACTACTTACTCCATTATTACCCCACTCTCTGGTACCCTCCCCTGTCTGCCTGCCTATAAATACCCCTTCCCCCGTCTTTGTGTGTTAGTGTGACTTTGTAAATGGTCCAAGTCGGGCCGAAACGTCGTCGTAAGCTCCTCTCTTTTATATGTGCGGGTTGTGTGTGTATTGTTCCAGTCACGGTATTGTGCCTTTTTGTTATTTACTACTACTTTACTTACTACTACTACTACTACTTCACTTACTACTACTTTACTTACTATTACTACTACTTTACTTACTACTACTACTACTTTTGTGGGGAATTTTGGGAGATAAGTCTTTCTGGGACACCACCACTTGCAACAAACAATCTCCCGGGGAGATGACCGACTAGTATAATTTTACCGCAGTCATTCCCTTAAGGTATGTGAGAACTTTACCCACTCCTGGCCGCACCCGAGGGGTACCTTCGATATTCTCACGGTAGCCCACTGCACTCTGGACCAGTATAAATAAATCTTGAGTAGATAATACTAATAATTATGGTATGATTAAATTTAAGTGGACTGTATGGTTACTAGGTGACTGATCAAGTAGAAGGAGGAAAAGGAGAGAACACACAATTAAGTTAACATGACCATCACTCACCCAATTAACAGTATCATAGCGGTGCATTGTAGATCGTTGACCTAGCTAAAGTACATCTACTAAGCGTAACAATACTATCGGCCGACAAATGCTACGAAAGTGAGTACTTAGCTTTAGGTGAGGGAGGCACTTCGTTTGTTGACGTTCTCCTGCGGTCTTGTTCGATCGCGATGGTAAGGGTTGTCCCGTCGAGTCAAGGAAGATTAATTTCCGTGAACTCTTATACGCCCACGAGACCTGGCGTTAGTTAACATGTGATTTGTCGGGGTAGCGATTCAGATCCTCTCACTATTCCAACCTTATTACAGTTTATACGTATAACTTTACACACTATGTATATCCTGGCTTAATGCCCCACTAGTTTGTACACATTCACCGTCTCGATACTTGTATTTCGAGTAGATAAGTTGCGATAATGTTAGTTCATCTTCTCCACATTCAATATGGCGACCCCAGGGTGGCGTCCCTGGGGTGGCGTCCCTTTCACTCGGCGACACCGTTACATTCACCTACAATTATATACAACTCTGCTTCACTAGATTCACCATTTCACAATATTCATCGAACATATTTCAGTCTCTTCTAATACGAAAACCACCCAGCATCAGGGTTTACGACTTTATCCTGTCGTATGGTCGCTTCACTGGAATTCAAATTAGGTCTAAGCCAGCATCCCTCGCCGGCACCATTCACTATTTCCACAATTACTGCCCTATTACTGGGCCTCCTGGACCGATTGTCCCACTTTATACACGTCGCACACTTTGATATCGCTCCATATTACGAAAGGAGGTAATTAAGTCCGGTTAGGCGGTCGTAATCTCCACGTTCCCTCAGCCATCACCTGATATCTGGTCGCTAGGCCGGTTTTTCACTGACTGCCCTCAACACTTGAAACTCCCGCTCCCCTCCACTCACACCTCTGCCCACGCTTACCCGATGGTTCTTGCCTTATACCCACATAAGCGGTAAGCTACCAGCGGTACATTAAAGATATCTGTTCATCTTGGAAGGTTTATCAATTACAACTTATGGAAAATACCAATATTTTCCACAACTTTACTTATTACTACTACTACTTACAACTACTACTACTTTACTTACAACTGCTACTACTTTACTTACTACTACTACTTTATTTACTACTACTGCTACTTTACTTACTACTACTACTACTTTACTTACTACTACTACTTTACTTACTACTACTGCTTTACTTACTACTACTACTTTACTTACTACTACTATTACTACTTACTACTACTACTACTTTTCTTACTACTACTACTACTACTACTACTACTACTACTTTACTTACTACTACTACTACTTTACATACTACTACTACTACTACTACTACTTTACTTACTACAACTACTACTTTTTTTATTTACTACTACTGCTACTTTACTTACTACTACTACTACTACTACTAACTACTGCTTTGCTTACTACTACTACTTTACTTACTACTACTTTACTTACTACTACTACTACTTTACTTACTACTACTACTACTACTACTTACTACTGCTTTACTTACTACTACTACTACTTACTACTACTACTGCTTTACTTACTACTACTACTACTTTACTTGCTACTACTACTACTTTACTACTGCTTTACTTACTACTACTACTACTTTACTTACTACTACTACAACTTTACTTACTACTACTACTTTACTTACTACTACAAGAACAGGTGATGGAAGTATATATTCTTAACTGAGACAGTTAAGTGCTACCTTACTTTAATCTCTAATTTTATTTTTCCTCATCCAACACCTCTTTATTTTTTTATATATTTTGGTTCATCCTGATTTCTGCCTGTGGAAGCAATAGACAATATGGCATTATATGGTACTTTGTTGATCCAAGGGTGGGACTGTGGTGGCCACTTTGTTGATCCAAGAGTGGGACTGTGGTGGCCACTTTGTTGATCCAAGGGTGGGACTGTGGTGGCCACTTTGTTGATCCAAGAGTGGGACTGTGGTGGCCACTTTGTTGATCCAAGGGTGGGACTGTGGTGGCCACTTTGTTGATCCAAGGGTGGGACTGGGGTGGCTACTTTGTTGATCCAAGGGTGGGACTGGGGTGGCCACTTTGTTGATCCAAGGGTGGGACTGGGGTGGAAACTTTGTTGATCCAAGGGTGGGACTGGAGTGGCCACTTTGTTGATCCAAGGGTGGGACTGGGGTGGCCAATTTGTTGATCCAAGGGTGGGACTGGGGTGGCCATTTTGATGATCCAAGGGTGGGACTGGGGTGGCCACTTTGTTGATCCAAGGGTGGGACTGGGGTGGCCACTTTGTTGATCCAAGGGTATGACTGGGGTGGAAACTTTGTTGATCCAAGGGTGGGACTGGGGTGGCCACTTTGTTTATCCAAGAGTGGGACTGGGGTGGCCACTTTTTTGATCCAAGGGTGGGACTGGGGTGGCCACTTTGTTGTCCAAGGGTGGGACTGGGGTGGCCACTTTGTTGATCCAAGGGTGGGGCTGGGGTGGCCACTTTGTTGATCCAAGGGTGGGGCTGGGGTGGCCACTTTGTTGATCCAAGGGTGGGGCTGGGGTGGCCACTTTGTTTCAGTTGTTAATGACAGGATATCATAATTCTTGACACTATCCACATTTTACATTGACTAGATAATTAAACTTATTTTATAGAGGAGATTACAAGTCAGTTATGATCATATTGTTGTGGTGTAATTCTATGTTGTATTGTGAACATAACTGTATCAAGTAAATATACAATATGAAATTAATTATAATTTTTTCTAGTGAAATAACAATGAACAGAGTTGTCAGGGAAAGACCCATTGTGACGTGATGAACATGGGTGCACAATACTCACATATACATGGGGTGCACAATACTTGCACAATGAACATGGGGAGCACAATATTGGCATGATGAACATGGGATGCACAAAACTCGCACGATGAATATGGGGTGCACAATACTCACACGAAGAACATGGGGTGCACAATACTTGCATGATGAACATGGGGTGCACAATACTTGCATGATGAACATGGGGTGCACAATACTGGATGAGGAACATGGGGTGCACAATACCTGCACGATGAACATGGGGTGCACAATTGTGGAAACTTTTTTAGTCATTAAAAGTTCCACAGGGTAAGTGAGCCGTTAGGAGCCTTAAACATACCGTGGATCGGCCCTCGGAGTTTATAAACCCACACTCCCAACCAAAACAACTACACACTCCAGCTTTGAAGGTGACTATTGTGTATATTTTTATTGATAGATTTATCCACCTAGGAACACCTAGGCAAGTTTGTACAGATAGAGACTAATAGTAGGATTATTAAGGCAACGTTAAGTATTAATAGTGTAGCTCTAGCACCCTAATATAGGTAGTTATAGGCCTGAATAGACAAGCATTAGATTATGTTAGCTAACGAGAACTGGTAGCTCTACACTTGAATCTAGGCGGGAAAGAGCACCAGTTCCTTCTTACCAGACCAGACTCCACACGAACAAGACGTGCTGAGATCGAACAGCACCCCCACGTGACCCAACATCTGTCCTGGGGCCCTGGAGGAGATCCCGAAGTACCGTGGAAATCTGCCCATCCAGACCCATTACAGTAAGACTAGCTTTTTCTCAGTATCTGGCCAGTTTTCTGGGGGAAACGTTAGTGAGTTATCTGTGGGTCTTAAGCAGACGGACGCCTTTTGTGTAGGTATGTACCAGCATCATCTCTAGTTCATTCTAGAAGCTAGTGTTACTTACTGCATATATTACTCAAGGGACATCCTAGGAACCAGGGAACTCTGAGGTGCAGGCAGGACACTAATTACCCCATCTTTGCAGACAAAGTTCTCCACTGCACATGGTGTTAGGAGGGGTTATATATAAAAAGACCAGAACACATAGCCACCCTTTTTTAAATTTAAGTAAGTAAACCCCTTCCAGTATTGGGGCAGGGGATCCTTTACTGCAATTAGATAAAATTTGTACTATAGCCACTTGTAAGTCTGAGAGAAGTGTCTCAGAGTGTCGGGAAAAACGGGTGCTTGCCTAAGTGCAACTTAAAGGGGGCCCCCCCAAACAAGTTTCATTGGTCCTTCAAAAAAAGGATGTGGATACCCAGTTTAGCAGACAATTGGGTCAATTGCTAGCCCAGTTAATCCCCCACCCATTTTGGGTTTAGGTTAGTTATCAACCCCCCAAAGACTTACTCAGGCTGGGTTTTTTAAAATTTCAAAGTTATTATTTCAGTAATTACGGGGGGGGCCCAAAAGGGGTTTTTAAGGGGGGTTTTTTATTTATTTACAGTGATTTAAAGCCAGGTTAAAATTTGAAATTTTAAATTTTTTTTTAGTCCCTGACCCCCCCAAAAGTTGGGGGTTTGCTAATTTTTTTGGTTAAAAGTTTGGGTCAGATTTAACCTAGCATTATTTACCCTAAAATTTGGGATTCAGGCTAGTTGATAATTTCAACAGTTATAGTTGGGGTAGGGGTTACCTTCACCAGCTAACTACAATTTGTCTGGGCCCTAGTTAAATAAAGCTAATTACAAAAAAATTATTCATATACTGTTTATAAGAATTTTTCTGAATTTATTTTGTGATTACCCCAAATTTAATTGAATTTGCAAAGACTAATATTTTACTGTGTGAATTTATTGTATTTGATTCATTTAATTTTTGATTTTTTAGCTCAACCCCCAAATTTTTTTCTATTGTGCGGGGGGTTGTAGGTTGTTTTCAAAAAATACTTTTTTTTTTGGGTTTAGGGTTTTAAAAATTTAATGAGCGGGCAACCGTTGTTGGGCCGCGTTTTTTTTAGGGGGGGGGAAACCTTTTTTCCCTCCCCCCAACCCTTTTTTACTGGGGGGGGGAAAAGAGTTTAAAAAGGGGGAAAAAACCAACCAAACCCAACAATGAGGGGGGGAAAAAAAAAATTACCTGCCCCAGCCAAACCACCCAAAGGATTTTTTAACGTACAAGGGATTTCAAGGCATGTAGGGGGCGGGATATACAACCCGACGTGGGGCCGTCAAGATTAGGAAAGTGCTTAGAGCTTTGGGGGGCAGGAGCCTTGGGCAGCCTATCTAGTTAAGGTAAAGGCCTTTCCCCAGGGGGAGTTTTGAAATTTTTTGAAGCAGTTCGGGAGGAATACGAGGCAGCGGTAATGAAAAGGGGGGGATGGGGCCCCCAAAAAAAAAGGAAAAAATTGAAGGCCAATAGCGGGGGGCCCCTAATAAGAAACGGGGGACACACGCCACCACAGCCCCCTTTTGAGTGTTCCCGGGTTTAAACCACATTAAATTTCCCAAAATTTTTGATGGAATTTTTACAGAGACATTGCTTTCTGGGGGGTTTTTAAAAACACAGATAGACGACAGGGATGATTTGTCGATGCCACCAAACTACAGTACTTACGTTCACACCCCAAAGGGGGAAAACCCCCCGGGCTTGGTCCGCATTAAAAACCCCCACTGACATTAATTATCAACATGCCAAGGATCAACTAAAGAATACGTATGGCAACAAAAAAGGAGATAATGATAATATTTTATCGATTTCCGAAACTTTTAGGTTGCCCTCATACCCTCAGAGCTAAAAAGTTCCGAATCGAAGTCATGAGTCCCACAAACAGTCCCAAAAATTTATGATTGGGGGGGGTGGAATGGGTGGGCAGTCGACGATTCAGAGGAAATAGTGACTACGACATGAGTTACACTTTTAAATGGGACTAACCGGTTACAATACAAAGATTGTTGGGGGGGATATCGTGATTCAACCGAGAAGGGGGAGAAAAGGGCACCGCCATCATCCCTAAACAAAAAGTTACCAGAAAACTGAGAGATAGAACTAAACACCCCCGCCAGGATCGGGACCTATTATGCCCCCGACAGGCCCCCAAACCCAAAAGGGGAAAAAACCCAAAACGAAAGCACTAAAAAATGTGTGTTCTGGGGAAAAGGGGGAAAACACCCAAAGAGTTGCTCTTGGCAACACTGGGGTGGGGAAAAAGATAAAAAGGGGGTTTCAGCTTTTGGGTTTTTGGGGGGAGACATGAGGGGGAAGATTGCCCCCCACATCTTTCAGAGTGCAAATTGGGGAAAAAAGCACCATACTGCACTATGTCACAACAATTTAAAAACCAGGGGTAGGACGTTTCTCCGTAGAGATAGGCGGGCCCGGGGCCTGAAGTGGTACCCCCCCTGATTAGTGTGGGCAAAGCCAACGAGTGAGAAGACAGAGCGCTGCCTACCAAACATGGAGGGGGAACGGAAAGATCCGAAACAACCCGATTATTCTTCGATCGGGGCAAGTGTCCATAAAAGAAGGGGGGGTATAAAATTGGGGCCACCGACAAAAATTTTAAAAAGAATTGGGAGGTGCTTAAAAAGGGGCCCCCCCAAATCTTAATGTGTGGATTCTTTTTAAAATTTGGGGGGCATCCCGGGAAAATTAAGCTTTTTGGGGGGGAAAGATTACCGGGCAAGACCAGAGGGCCCCAGGCCCCAACCCCAAAAAATGGGACCGGGGTGAAGTTTGGGAGACAGGGGAAAACCACTGACACAGCCAAAAAGGGTATCCTTGGGGCAAAATCTAGATGACTTTCCCCCCCACACGACGGACTGTTAAGGGGAAAGGGGGGGGTTTTTTACAGATCCCCAGAGGATATATCATCGGGGAGAATTCCCCTGAGTTCCCAAGCCAGAGAGGGGGTTCACGTTAGCTTTGGGGGTAAAAGGGGAAAAAATGTTAGGGACACCCCAAACCCCCAGGTGCCCCAAAAAAGTAGGGGAAGGGCAAAAATTTTTTCCCCCTGGGGGGAGCTTTGGGGCCAAAAGGGGGATAGATTGTCATTAAAAACCCCGGGAAAACCCCCATTTTGGGAAGAAGGGCCCCGGGAAAGGCCACGGGTGGGAAAAAAACCGGGTTTGGCCCAAAGGGTAGAATGGAAAAATTAAAATTAAAGGGAAGGGTGTTTTAAAAACACCCAACCCATAAGTTTACAACCCCCAAAACCCAGGGGGAAAATGGACAGTGGGTTAAAACCCCCGTCTGCTCGGCGAGGGCCCCGGGGGGCACTCGTGGGCGGGCCCGCCCTGGGCTTGGAAGGTGAACTTTCGGACCCACCTTTTCCTTCGCTGGCGGGGGGGTTTTGGCTTTTTTTTTAAAAATTTTCCAAAGGGAAGGGGGCCGTTAGGAGCCCCCAAAATCCCTGGGTCGCCTTTGGGTTTATAAAAACCCCCCCCCCAAAAAAAACCCCCCAAAATCCAGCTTGAAGGGGGGACTATTGTGTATATTTTTATTGTAGATTTTTTCCACCTAGGAACACCAGGCAAGTTTGCAGAGAGACTAATAGTAGGGTTATTAAAAAGAACATTTGGTTTTGAAATAAATTAATACATAGCATTAGAAATCTTCCTTACAAGAAAGATTTTAAACCCCTTTAAAAATTTTTTTCACTTGTAAGGGTTTGAATGAGGGGGGGCATGATCGAGGGGGAAAAATGGAAAAAGGGGATTAAAAAGGATATTTTAAAGGGCTTAGGATATTTTCCCAAAAAAGAACCCAAAATGGATTCAAGTTTATGTTTAGATTTAGGGGAAAAGGGTATAGGAAAGTATTGGTTTAAATAGGGAGTTGATGAGTGGGGAAAAATCTGCCTAGTGGGGTTCCCCCGGGGGGTGGGGGTTGGGGGGTTTCGAATTTAGGTTGGGTAAATTGAGTGAGAGGGGTTGGTTTGGAGGGACTGCAGGTGGGAAATTGCGTTTTTTTTGGGTAAACATTTTTGAAAAATTCAAGGGGGGGGGTTGGAAGGACCCCCTAAAATGGGGACGAGCCTGCTGCAGTGTTCCCCCTTTTTTT
>WNWK01052174.1:0-12257 GCA_009830355.1 Cherax destructor | reverse complement strand
CCACCCTCCACCCCCTATGTTCCCTCTATCTTTCCTCAGGATCTGATATCCCGTTGGAAAGATGGCATCTGTTATCATGCCTGTGAGCTTGGTTTCTGTGAAAGCTATGATGTCCGGTGATGCCTCTTTGACTCTTTCGTGCCACTCCTCCCATCTATTTGTTATTCCATCTGCGTTGGTGTACCATACCTTCAGTTTTCTCTCCAACACTGTGTTTTGGGGGTCTGTTAGGGTGGTGGCCCTGGTATTGTACTGTGGGATTCTATAGCGGAGTGTTGGGTGGGGGCTGTGAGTGTGGGTTGTGGTTTGTGTGTCTGTGCGTTTGTGTGTGTGTGAGTGTGTGTGTATGTGTGTACTCACCTAGTTGTGGTTGCAGGGGACGAGTTATAGCTCCTGGCTCCGCCTCTTCACTGGTAACTACTGGGTCACTCTTCCTGTGTGTGTGTGTTTGTTAATAAAATATATGGTAAGCATTGCTCTGCTCACCGTACCACACTGGTCGAATACTTTGGCGCCCAGCTAATGCTAAACGTTTGGTACAAAGCAACCAGCATTCAGCAAGGTGGCTTTAAGCTCTTCGTCTCATGCACTGCATGCATCAACCAACGAGAGATATTTACAATGTTTTTAATTTGCAGAACACGCGAAATATTTACTAACACTATATATATATATATATATATATATATATATATATATATATATATATATATATATATATATATATATATATATATATATATATATATATGTCGTGCCGATTAGGTAAAACTTGCGATTTTGGCTTAAATAGCAACGCTCACCTTGCCATATAAGACAAGTGAAAATTTGTGTATGCAATAATTTCGCCAAAATCATTCTGAACATAACGAAAAAAATATATTTCATTGTGTTTGTTTATTATTAAATTAATGTTAACGTATCTAAAATATATTTAGTTGGGTTAGGCTAAATTAAATTGCGCTTGTTGTAATAAGGTTAGGTAGGTTTTCAAAGTTTCTCTTGGTACAAAATTATAAATTCTTACATTAACATAAACGAAAAAAAAATATCTTTAAATGTATAAGATAAAATTTTAGAAAGGACTTAATTTTAGATGAGTTCTTGCTAATTGACCAGTTTTACCTAATCGGCACGACATATATGGGGAAGTGGAATAGAATTCTTCCTCCGTAAGCTATGCGTGTCGTAAGAGGCGACTAAAATGCCTGAGCAAGGGGCTAGTAACCCCTTCTCCTGTATATATTACTAAATGTAAAAGGAGAAACTTTCGTTTTTCCTTTTGGGCCACCCTGCCTCGGTGGGAAATGGCCGACGTGTTGAAAGAAGAAGAAATATATATATATATATATATATATATATATATATATATATATATATATATATATATATATATATATATATATATATATATATATATATATATATATATATATATATATATAATAATTAAAATAAACATCCTAAATTTTCCTCCCTCAATAGGTGGCCTTCCTACCTCAGAATTTTTTCCACTCAATCTGCCCTTTGCAACTTTGCAACACTCTACTGCATATATACATTGTTACTTGGGTGTATAGTATTGAGAGTGAGAAAAATTGTCCAACTTTGACTACCAGTTTGTGTGTTAGTTTGGAGTTGTTTCATCCAGGTTACTGAAACATGTATTGCAAAAAAAATAGCAGGTGGTGTGTGTGCAAACAATTTATATACTTACGTGTAGATGGGAGTGCCAGAGTCCTTGCTATAAAACATTACAAGGACTGGATGGTCGTCTTCCAAGGTAGTGGAGACGTCACAGGGTAGTAGAGCTTCTCCCTCCATCACAGCTGTCACGTTAACCATAGGACCTGTACACAATAACTCATCGTTAATATTAACAATATTTATTTCACTTCGACAGCTACTTTTTATTGATACATTGACATTTTCCCAAAATTTTAGAGTTACCAAAACAAGGAAATGCATTTACCATCATTCATTTAATTAGTTTTAATGAAATAAAGAGAAATTAATAGATTAGTTTGCTAGAAGTGTCTGCATAACTGGATTACATCAAACACAAGAGTGCGACACAAAGCACAACAACAGTCTGAAATAAAAGAAAACAACACTATCACACCAAACACAACATTCAGACACCAAACACAACAACAGTCAGAAAAAAAACCAGTCAGAAACGAAGCAAAAAACAAAAATCAGATACTAAACATAACATCAGTATGACATCAAACACAACACCAGTCTGACACCAACCACAGCACCAGACTAACAGCAAACTCAATAACAGTCTGACACCAAACGACAATAGACTGACAGCAAACACAATAACATTCTGATACAAAACACAGCAGCAGTGTAAAACCAAACGCAATAAAAGCCTAACACCAATCACAACAATAGTTTGACACTATGCAAAACAGCCAAAACGAACCATAACACCAGTCTAACTTCAAACACAGCACCAGTCTGACACCAAACACATCAATAGTCTGACAACAAACACAAACACATCAATAGTCTGACAACAAACACAACAACAGTTTGACACCAACTCAACAACATACTTACACCTAACATAGTAGCAGTCTGGCACCAAACACCAAACAGACTGACACCAAAGCAAACAACAATCTGACACCAAAGGCAACTATAGTCTGACAAAAAACGCTGAATCAGTCTGACACCAAAGACAAAAACATGCTGACACCAAAGACAAAAACATGCTGACACCAAACACAACTACGGTCTGAAACCAAACACTATAATAGTGTGACACCAAATACAGCAATAGTTTGACAACATACCAAACAACTGTCTGACAAAAACGACAACTACAGTCTAACAAAAACAACACAACAACAGTCTGACACCAAACGCAACAACAGCATACCAATAAACACATCAACAATCTGACATGAAACACCACAAAAGTCTAACACCAAATACAAACAAAATAGGAAACCAAACAAAACAATAGCCTGTCACAAATTACAATAACAGTGTAACACCAGACACAACAACAGTCTCACCCCAAATATTGCAACAGTCTGAAACTAAATACAAACACAATCGGAAACCAAACACAAGAACAGGTTGACACCAAACACAACAATCTGAAACCAAACACTATAAAGCCTGATACCAGTCCCAACAGCAGTCTACCTCCAGCCGCAATAATTATAAGCATTAAGACAGTTCAACATTGTGACACTAGAAACAACAACAGACATACCAAACACAATAACAATTTGAAACGAGGAACTTTTATAATCTGGTATAAAACTCAAATACAGTTTGACTTAAGCGACAACAACAGTCTCACCCTCCAGAAACAATAACTTCATAATGCCAGAAAAAAAAAACAATAGTTTAACTCCAGACACAACAACGGGCAACATCCAGATACATTATCAATGTCACAACAGGAACAGCGTCACACTAACACCTGACACAGACAGAGTCTCATGATGCAGAAACACTACTACTGCAACAGTCAAAATTTAGACACAATAGCAGAGTCACCAGATACAGTAACAATTTAAACATAAGACACAACAAAAGTCAGCATTATATACAAAAATAGACCGACATTAGATATAACACCATTCTGACACCCAACACACCATCAGTCTTATGCCAACCCCAAGTTCAGACACAAAATGCATCAACACTCTGGCACCAAACACTACAACAGACTGACACCAAACACTACAACAGACTGACACCAAACACTACAACAGACTGACACCAAATACTACAACAGACTGACACCAAACACTACAACAGACTGACACCAAACACTACGATAGTCTGACACCAAATACAGCAACAATCTGACACCAAACTCAACAAGTTTGATACCAAACTCAACAATAGTCTTACACTAAACATTACAACTGTCTGGCACCAAATATAGCAACTGCCTGACACATAACACTACAATACTCTTACACCAAACATAACAATAGTGGGAAGCCAAACACAAAATTAGTCTGACACCAAGCAGTCATACAAGAAACGCAACATTAGTATGCCAGCAAACAAAAACACTAAACACAATTTCAAGCTGACATCAAACACAACAGTTTGATACCAAACGCAACAAGAAACTGCCTCCAACTGGTCATCATTATGACACTAAACACATTTATAACATCCTTACACCAAATGCAATAATAAACTGACATCAGTCACAATTATTCTCAAAGACAGTTTAACATCAGGCGCAAAAACAACAGTCACTCTCCATAAACAATAACTCCCTAATACCAGATAAAACAACAGTTTAATTCCAGGCACAACAACGGTCAGTCTCAAGACAGTATCAGTACACAACAGGCACAGCTACAGAATGACACCGTGCACAGAAAAAGTTTCTGGATACAATATATATTCGACTGCAGACAGAGCAACAGTCAAATTTTAGACACATTAACAGACTGACACCAGCTACAGAAACAAAATGACGATAGACACTACAAGTCAGCATCAGAAATAACAATAGACTGACATACCAGACACAAAACAGTTAGTCTTCAGGCCAAAACAAAACTGACACCAATCACAACAAAAGTCTGACACCAGACACGACAACAGCCTGACATCTGTTGCATGCAAAGAGTATGTAACCTTTATTCGGAGCATGTTAACACACCCACATAGGCTCCCCTCCAACCAGCGAACCATCGTTAAGGGTTTGGTGATGAGGGCCCCATCATCAAATCAACGACTCGGTTCAGCCAATTAAATGCGAGTTTAACAATGACAAAAGGTGACGTGGTTACCACTCGCGGTTTGTCATTGGAATTCCTGCATAGAGCTGGTTGTGGAAAGTTGTCTGTCTTTTGGCTGCTGCTTAGCCTAGACAACTGTGGCGTGCACTAAACACTACTCCTTTGTATATAGTGTACATAGGTGTAAATATCACTTTGTTATACTTGGTGAAGGAAAAGACAAAAGTCTTATATAATCACAATTACTTGGTGAAGGAAAAGATAAAAGTTTGGAATTAATCTAGCTGATTTTTGAAGAAATACAATTTCAATACATCTTCTACTGTGTTTCTTTGCTCCAAGCTTCCTTTACACTCAGGTTAACAGGCCATTGAACCTGAGGTTGTAATATGGGTAGCCTGTCCTGGAGCTGAATTTGGAGACTTAGAGCAGGAGTTGAGCCTAGAGTTGAAGTTCGCGCAGGAGCTAGTCTTGTATCTAGATAGCTTGCTATCTGGCATTGCTTACGCTTTGCCAACGCTTCACGAATTTTGTGGCTCATTTTTGCATTCGCTTCGCTATGGTCAGCCTGCTATTGTGAGTATTCTGCAATTTGGTTTGTTATTGTGTATCAGCCTTGCTATTGTGTGTGTGCATATTGGCTTTGCTATTGCGTGTCAGCTCTGCTATCGTATGAGTATACTGCAATTCGTACCGTGCATAGAGCTACAGCGTGTTAAAGTTGGGGGTTAATGCCACCTATTCGAGTCAGACGGTTAGTGTCTGAGTTAACTCTGCTAAAGTTGCCCAAACTCTCTCTACAGCGTTGTTGGCGTATCGCTCGTTCTATTGGTGTTGAATACCAGCGTACCCTTACTGCTGCTCAGCTGCGTGATATTATAAGGAGTAAAATACAAACTGAAACTATGGCATATCAGTCTAGTGTTTCTCCCTCTACAGGAGCTGTTAATCGTAGGTCACCATTGAGGTTTCTACAAAATGGGAGAGACAGAACTCCTGAGCAAAACCAGCAAGTCACAGGTGTGGGGTTATCGACAGGTGAGTCTGGTTCACTGGCGCTTGAACTAGCCAGACTCACTCTTGAACAAACTAAAGAACAGCGTGCATTTGCTAAGGAGGAGTTTGATAGAGAGAAGGAGAGGAGACAATTCCATCAGACTGTAGATGACTTCAATTTGCAAAGGGCAGTACAGTTTGTTCCTCGTTTTGTTGAAGCAGAGCCTGAACAGTTTCGAAGCATTTGAAAACCAGGCTCGAGCTTTAGGTGGCCTGAGGTTCATTGGGCGTCACTGGTGCATACTGCGTTGTTTGGTAAGGCACAAGAATTTACTTCTAGCCTGGGAAATGCTGATTTTGGAAACTATCACATTGTGAAAACCACTGTTCTTGGGGCTTATCAATGTATTCCTGCCAAGTATAGGAAAGAATTCAAACTCGGCAGAAGGCAGTTGGGTCAGTCTGCTGTTGATTTTGTCAGACAGCAGACCAGGGCTTTCAAAGTGGTACAAGGCAAGTGGTGTCGCTGATTTTGAAAATTTGAAGCAGCTCATCTTGGTGGACAACCTGCTGGAGTCTGTTAGTCCAGAGGTTCGAGTGTTTCTACAAGATCATTCCTTGCCTACGGCATTGGAAGCAGCCAGGTTGGCTGATACTTTTGAAACTAACCGCTCCTTGTCCGAGCGGTCTTATCTCTTTCCTCAACAGCCTGGTATGAGCAGATATCGTCAAAGAAAAGTTCCTGAGTGGAGAAATATAGGTCAAGATGAAGGTGAATCTCGTCAGCAGTCAACTAAAACACCTGGTGAGCAGCGTTACTTCACTCCTGGTCAACCCGGTGAGCAACATCAAATTACCCAACGAGATGTGAAGCGGCAGTATCCAGAGTGGCGTAAGCCACAAAATCAACGAAGTGCCAAAGTAAAAGCTGAGATGGTATGTTATAACTGTGGCAAGCCTGGCCACATCAGACCCAATTGTCCAAGTAAACCCCAACCATTTGGGAAAATCTCTAATATCCCTAATAATATGTCCCAGGAAGAAGTAGAGAAAGGGATGGCCCCTTACTATAGCTCTTGTTACATATCCCTTCAGGAACATTCAGAGAAAAGGAAGTTAAAACCTTTAGGGATACTGGAGCATATTGCTCACTTATAAGAGAGGGAGTACTACCCTTTCTGATCAAACTCTTTGCAATCCTCAGTTCTGTTAGAAGCTTTTGGAGGAGCAGTATTTTCTGTCCTTTTACATCAAATCTATGTGCAGAGTAAATACTACACTGGGTATTTGACTGTTGGTGTCTCGGAGGGATTTCCTATGAAGGATGCAATGCTATTACTGGGTAATAACATTGAGTCTACTAAATGTATAGAACCCATAATGGTTAATTCTTCCCGATGTTGGCCATAACTCGGGCACAATCCAAAGTGATGTCTGATAAGAATGTTAACTCGTCCTTGGACGACTCTGATCTCGGACTAAACAATTTGTTTTGCGAGGAAAACTGGCCAGAGCCTCGTAAATTTAGTGAACAGCCCCAGATCAAGCCTTCCTATTCCAGGGTTGCAGGATTGCCAGATGTCTGTTTCCATGCCTGAGGGACTGTCCTTCGGGAGGAACAACGGAAAGACTCCTCACTAAACTCTGCTTTTGAGGCAGCTATGGGTAAATCCACTTCGGGTCACCCGGTCAAATATCTCTTAAAAAATAATTACTTAGTCTGCACTGAAACTGGTAAGGAGGTGGAGGGAAAACAACAAACAGATAAGTTAGTGGTTCCCAGAAAGTTTAGGTCTCAGATACTAAATATAGCCCATAATTCTTCTTTAGGAGGCCATTTGGGAATTCCAAAACTCAATACCGAATAACAAAAGAATTCTTTTGGCCAAAGTTAAGGCAAGATGTAAAGAATCATATTCGCTGTTGTCCAGAATGTCAGCAGGTAGGGAAACCTGGACACCCCATTAAACCTGCACCTCTCCATCCCATTCCTGTTAATGGAGACCCTTTCTCAGAATTGATAATAGATTGTGTAGGTCCACTACCTAAAGCTAAGTCTGGAAATCGGTACTTATTCACAATCATGGATAGAGTAACTAGATACCCAGAAGCAGTTCCCATGCGCAGTATTAACACTAAAGCAATCCTTAAAGCTTTAACTAAGTTTATCTCTTGCTTTGGAATTCCTAAAACTATTCAAAGTGATCAAGGTACTAACTTCACTGCCAAAGCATTTAGGGAAGCATTAACTAGGCTAGGAATAGTTCATAACCTATCCACTGCCTATCATCCTCAGTCCCAAGGCGCCTTGGAAAGATTCCATCAGACGTTAAAACAATGATGAGAACATTCTGCTTGCATTTTCCTACAGACTGGGATGAATCACTTCCTCTGTTGCTATTCGCAATGAGAGAAACTGTGCAAGAGTCTACAGGGTACAGTCCTTTTGAGCTGATATTTGGGCACAATGTACGAGGTCCTCTACGTGTGCTCAAAGAAGGATGGATGGGAGAAGACGCCTCCACAACCAGCTACAACCCCTTTTTCAAGGTTGCAGGTAGCACGTCAGTTGGCTAAGGCTAACTTGAAGGCAGCTCAGAATATGATGAAACAGAGGTATGACAGAAACTCAAAATTTCGCTCCTTCCATCCAGGAGATAAGGTGTTGGTACAGGAGCCTATACCTGGCCACACCTTGAAAGCTAGATTTACGGGACCAATGCAAATCGTAAGTAAATTATCTGATGTAAATTATGTGGTATCTCCCCCTTTACAAGACCTCAAAAAGCAAAACTTACCACATTAATCAAATTAAAGCTTTTAATACACCAGATAAAGTTCCAGTAATGACTCGTCCTCTGCCTCTGATGACCCTGACTCTTTGCACTCTGGGGATTAATGTAAAGCTTCCAAATTCGGTCCTCCTCAAGGACCCTAAACCTTTAATGTTGGGTTTGACCAAGTCTCAAGTAACTAATTTAACTGCGCTCCTACAGTCTTATCCTGACATTTTTTCGGATGTGCCGAAAAAATGTACATTAGGATATCATGATGTAGATGTTGGAAACTCTAAACCTATTAAACTCTCCCCTTACAGAGCTAATCCTGAAAAACAGAAGCTACTTCAACAGGAGGAGAATTTCTGTTAGAGCATGGGTTAGTGGAGGAGTCATCTAGTCCGTGGGCTTCACCGTGCATCCTTGTTAACAAAGCTGATGGAGGGTTCCGAATGTGCACAGATTACCGTAAGGTGAATGAGGTCACAATTGCAGATGCCTATCCTCTGCCACGTTTGGATGATGTAATCGACTTTGTGGTAAGGCTACTTTTGTATCCAAATTGGACCTCCTTAAAGGTTACTATCAAGTACCTTAACAGATAAGGCGAAGGAAATCTCTGCTCTCGTAATTCCAGGAGGTCATTATCATATACAGTGACCCCTTCGGAATGAAAAACTCTCCTGCATCATTCCAGAGATTATCCATCAGGCTATTAAGACTTGAACACGGCAGCTACCCAGATGAAAGTTGTTGTGTCGGACACTTGGGACCAACATGTTTTAGGCAAGGCCCTTTGAGACCTTCCAGAGTTTTCATTTAACTGTTAATTTATCAAAGTCATCCTTTGGCCAATCTACTTTATTTTCGGGCCATGAAGTAGGGTGGCAAAGTGGCCCCAAATTTGCAAAAATTCTGGCCATTAAAAATTATCCAGTTCCCCCTGACAGGAAATCCCTTCAACGTTTTCTAGGGATGGTAGGGTTTTATAGAAGATTCTTAAAAATTTTGCAGATATTGTTGCACCCCCTAACCTCACTTACCAGTCACAAAGTTCCCTTTATTTGGACCCCAGAATGTCAAGATGCATTTAGAAAGCAAAGAGATTACTTGTACTGCACCCATTCTGTTGTCTCCAGACTTTTCAAAACCATTTTCCTTACAGATTGATGCTTGTGAGTCTGGGGGGGGGGAGTGCTTCTGCAATCTGGGATGATGGGTTGCAGCCTGTGGCATTTTCTCTGCCAAATATCAACCACACCAGAGGGCCTACTCTACTATAGAGAAAGGGGGCCTGGCTCACTTCTGGCATTAGACATTTTGAGTTACGTGGCCAGTCCTCTCAGGTGGTCTCCATCTACAGCGACCACAACCCTCTGGTATACCTGGCACATAAAAAACAAAAAATACCGATCATGCGTTGGAGTATTAGGTTGCAACCCTAAATAAAAAAAATTTATACACATTGCTGGAAAATTTAACACAATAGCTGATGTGTTGTCCAGAAGTCATTGTATTTAGTTAGGATTGTTAGGGACTTTGGGTAGAACCAGCCCTTTTTTTTCCCCTAGGGTGGGGTTTTTTTTAGGGGGTGCCCTGCTACCGACCGCAGGCACCTTGGACCTATGTTAGCCCCATTCGGCTGTCTCACTCTTAAGTTTAAAGCGGGACTTATGTCTCGAGAAAAGTTTAGCTTTAACTAATGAGTGGGATGGTAGAGGGAAAGGCGGTCCCATTATTATAATGTGCCATGGTGGCACTCTCTACCCTTTGAGGTGGAAGCCTAGTCCTGAGCCCTCTTGGGGTGGGGGTGTTGCATAAAGAGTATTAACCTTTATTCGGAGCATGTTAACACACCCAATAGGCTCCTCCAACCAGCGAACCATCGTTAAGGGTTTGGGTGAGGGCCCCATCATCAAATCAACGACCTCGGTTCAGCCAATTAAATGGAGTTTAACAATGACAAAAGGTGACGTGGTTACCACTGCGGTTTGTCATTGGAATTCCTCAAGAGCTGGTTGTGGAAAGTTGTCTGTCTTTTGGCTGCTGCTTAGCCTAGACAACTGTGGCCACAAACACTACCCTTTGTATATAGTGTACATAGGTGTAAATATCACTTGTTATACTTGGTGAAGGAAAAAAAAAGTCTTATATAATCACAATTATTGGTGAAGGAAAAGATAAAAGTTTGGAATTAATCTAGCTGATTTTTGAAGAAATACAATTTCAATACATCTTCTACTGTGTTTCTTTGCTCCAAGCTTCCTTTACACTCAGGTTAACAGGCCATTGAACCTGAGGTTGTAATAACATCTAACACAGCAACAGTCTGAAACCAGACACGACAACAGTGACACCTAACACAACAACATTCTGACACCAGACACGACAACAGTCTGACACCTAACACAACAACAGTCTGACGCTAAACACTTCAACAATCTGATACCAAGCACAACAACAGACTGAAATCAAACACAACAACAGTCAGTCATCAAACACAATCAAAGTCTGCCACCAAAGACAACAACTGTCTGACTCCAGAGACAACAACTGTCTGACTCCAAACACAGCAACACTCTCATATCCAACACAACAAAAAGTAAACCAAACATAATAATAGTGACGCAAAACACAATAACAGTCTGACACCAAAGACAACAATAAAATTCTAGCGACAAAGACAACTACAATCTTACATTAAAGAGAACAACAGTCTGACACTAAACACAACAACAGTCAAACACTAAGCAAAACAACACTCTGACACCAAACACAGTAACTGTCTTTTGTGTCAAACTGTTAATGTGTTTGGTGTCACACAGTTACTGAGATTAGTATTAAACTGTTTTGGTTTGGTGTCAAACCATTGTTAAATTTAGTTCAGACTATTGATGCCTTTGGTGACGAACTTTTGTTGTCTTTGGATTCTGACGGTGGTGTCAGGGCTTGGTGTCAGACTGTTATTGTGTTTAGTATCAGGCTATTGTGTTTTTGTCAGATTTATACTCGTTTATTATAATCTGTTTTTATTTGGTGTCAGTTTTTGTGGTATTGTGTCAGACTGTTGTTGCTTTATGTCACACTGTTTTGCATTGGTGACAATTGTGTTGAGTTTGATGTTAGATTATTGATGTTTTGTTATCAGAATGTTTTATGTTTGTTGTCAGCCCAGCTGCGTTTTTATCAGTCTATTTATTGGTTTGGAGTCAAACTGTTGTTGGGTTTGGTATCAGACTTGTTGTGTTTGTTGACAATCTGTCGTTATTTGGAGTAAGACTGTTGTTTTCTTTGATGCCAGACTGTTGTTTGTTTCGGGAGAATTATTTAGTGTTTTGTGTCAGACTGCTCCGATTTGGTGTCAGACTGTTGTTGCGTTTAGTATCAGACTGTTGTTGTCTTTGGAGTCAGACTTCTTATTGTGTTTTGAGTTTGAATATTGTTGTGATAGGTTAGATTGTTTTAGTATTTGGTGTCATTTTCTGTTTGTTATTGGACTGTGGTTGTGAGTGGTGTAACATTGTTGTTGTGATTGGATCAAACTGCTTTCGTGTGAGGGTTCGGACTTTTGGGTTTGGGGTCAAACTACTTATGTCTTTGATGTCAGACTTTTTCTGGTTTGGTATTAGTCTAATAATTTGACTAACATCTAGGTACCCATTTTATTGGTGTGAACAGAGACAACCGGGTATGGAAGCACGTCCGATGTTTCCACTTTCGCCGGGAATCGAACCCCCGGGCCCTCACC
>WNWK01052173.1:0-12257 GCA_009830355.1 Cherax destructor | reverse complement strand
TTACCCCCAACTTCATTAGCCCCCTTGTTTTCCACACCAGTCCCCCCTTGAGATTTTCCAGACCTGTCCACTTTTCGTGGCAATCTCATTCCTGCCTTTGATATCCTGTTGTCTAAGAATTACCACCTTTGTCGCTATCAGCCTGCCCTTTCTTCTCTTAAGTTTTTTTTCAACACACTGGCAGTCTCCCACAAAAGGCAGGGTGACCCAAAAAAGAAAAACACATATATTGTCATCCTTCCTTCTGACAAAAGCAATTCAGTAGTTGTCCTTGAATGTGAGGACCCCTTAAAAAGTTAACCCTTTTTTTTCCTTCTGAAAAAATCACTCCTCTTCATCACTT
Source organism: Cherax destructor (assembly GCA_009830355.1). NCBI lineage: Eukaryota > Metazoa > Arthropoda > Malacostraca > Decapoda > Parastacidae > Cherax > Cherax destructor. Next base: position 11,914 of record WNWK01052173.1, on the reverse strand, counting down.
TTGGAGGGGAATTTTCAACCAAAATTTTGGACTTTCCCCCTTTCTCTGTCCGGGACTTTGGTCTTGTTCAACATTTCCAGGTTATCTGTCCCCCCTCTACCTTATTTATATGGTCTTCCCAAAACTCATAAACCTTTACATCCTCCCATCATTTTCTCCAGAGGTTCTGTCTCTTATTTTCTTGCCTCTTGGAACTTTTTCTCCTGCTCACCTACATCACTCTCAAGACATCATTATATGTGTTCGGCCACATTCAACCTTTAAGATGCTAAATCTTAACATTGAGTCCCCTCTTCACTAATGTTCCTCTTGATGATGTTCTCAATTTTCTTAGAGCAAAGGCTAATGAAGGGCTATTTCATCTCCCTGTACCCTATGTCTTTCTTGATCTTATTTGCTTTTGTGTTGACTCCCATTTTTTTTTTCCTTTAAAGGTAAATTTTATTCTCAAACCTTTGGTGTTGCTATGGGCTCTCCTTTATCCCCTGTTCTTACTAACTTTTACATGGAATACTTCAAAAATTTTCTACTTCCTAATAATGGGGTGCACCCTTCCCTCTGGCTTCACACTGTAGATGATATCTTTGCTCTTTGGCTATATGACTAGTCTCTTCCACTGCTTGGCTACAGGCTTTTCTGTTTTCCATTTATAGCAAGTCAATGCACAGTGGCATGTACATTCACTGCTTTTCTTACCATGCTCCATCTGTTAAAAAAATAAAAAAAAAAAAACGTTCTATTTCTCTCTTTCTCCATGCCCTCCACATCTGTGATCACTTCCTTTGCCTCATCATTCCACCAATCGATCCACTTCCTCCCGCCCCCACCCTCCTATATCCACAAACTTCTGCTGCACACTCTAATACTGCATTCTTAAATCTACCCCATACCTCTTCAACCTCATTACCTATACTCTCACAAGCCCATCTTTCTTTCAATAGTTGATTATATCTTACCCTAACTACATCTTACTTTAGTTTACACACTTTCACCTCTCTCTTACTCACTGATGGATGCCATTTTTCGAAACTTGTACCGCATCTACCAATTACTCTCACTGTAGCTAAAACTAAATAATAATTTGGTATATCTGTTGCCCCATTAATAAACAAGCACATCTAGAAGTCTACCCATCACCCTTTTATCCACCAATACACAGTCCAACACACTATTGTCATTACGCCCTGTATCATATCTCATGTACTTACTTATCCTCTTTTTCTTAAAATATCTAAGTAGAATGACTTGGAGAGTGTATAAATCTGTAGGGGAAGGACGACGGGGTAGGGGTCGTCCTCGAAAAGGTTGGAAGGAGGGGGTAAAGGAGGTTTTGTGGGCGAGGGGCTTGGACTTCCAGCAAGCATGTGTGAGCGTGTTAGATAGGAGTGAATGGAGACGAATAGTTTTTGGGACCTGACGAGCTGTTGGAGTGTGAGAATGGTAATATTTTGTGAAGGGATTCAGGAAAACCAGTTAATTGATTTAGTTGGACTTGAGTCCTGGAAATGGGAAGTACAATGCCTGCACTTTAAAGGAGGGGTCTGGGATAGTGACAGCTGGGAGGGACTTATTCTCCGCTGTCGTATCTGAGCCCCTCTACAAAGACAGTGATTATGTATGAGTGAGGTGAAAGTGTTGAATGATGATGAAAGTATTTTCTTTTTGGGTCACCCTGCCTCGGTGGGAGACGGCCGACTTGTTGAAAAAAAAAAAAATCTATTACCTATTAGCAAACCTCTTTCTATACAAAGTTCAAAGGCCTCCCATTATCAATTACCCCTGGCACCCCCAAACATACCTACTATGTCCTCTACAACAGTTGCTCCCAAAATCTCTCCCTTCTACATTCCTCTCTCTTTTCCAGATGCATAAACATTTTTCACATCCAACCCTTGTTTTATTCCACATAATTCTTGAAACTATACTACATTTATATTCCCTCCTTTCCTGCCATAACTGATCTTTCAACATTACTGTTACTCCTTCCTTACCTCTAACTCTTTCAAATGCCCCTAACCTAATCTCATTTATTTCTCCCAACTAAAACTCTCCTATTCCTTTCAACTTTGTTTCACTAAGAGCCAGAACATTCAGCTTCTATTCATCGATAACATTCAAAATCACCTCCTCTTTATTATCTGCACTACATCAATGCACATTCAAACATCCCAATTAAAAGTGTTCATTCTTACTTTTAGTAATTTATACAAGAAACGGGATTACTGGCCCACTGCTCCCAGAATCTTAGTTGGCATTTGCAACATGCATGACTTACGGAGGAAGGACTTTTATTCCACTTTTCCACGGAGATGAAAAGAAATAAGAACAAGAAACTATTAAGAAAATAGAAGAAAACTCAGATGGGTGCATATACATATACGTGTACAGGCATGTGTAGTGTGACCTAAATGAAAGTAATAGCAGCAAGATTTACCTGTTATTCTGTGTGCTTATGAGACAGAAAAAGACACCAGCAATCCTATCATTGTGTAAAATAATTACAGGTTTCTGTTTCATACTCATTTGGTAGGACAGCAGTACCTCCCTGGGTGGTTGCTGTATACCAACCTACTACCACAGTACATAAAATCTTTTCTTCACTATGCACAGACTGTAATAACAAATGACTTACGTTGGTCTAAGCACTACACAGGGCACATTATTTCTTAAGATGTCCCCTGTAACTGGGCATTTGTACCTCTCCTTCTTGCCATCTAATGAGCCCTTTTCATCAGGATCCACAGCTAAGGTAAATTTGACATCAATAAGATCCTTAGCTCTCAGAGGTTTCCCACTTATTGGACAATAAATAGTCTTCTCCTGTAAAGTAAACAGTGAAAAATATATAAAAAATGCATATTTTATATACATATGGTGTACTTACGTTAAAAAGCATCTGTTCATGACATATGACTTAAACTCAGCATAAGTGTAGATGTCCCTAAATAGCTGCTTTCTAGTATGCTGGAAGATTCACTAAGACCTTTGTCAATCACCAGCAAGTAATGACATAAAATAAACAAGTTTAATTAGGAAATTGCCTGTAATCAGTTTATAAAACAATAAATTATTTGTCTCAAGGCAACATTTTTGGAACAGGCTTATTCCTCCTGTACATTAACTATCTACCAGATATTTCCCTTACAACAATACGTTGTCTTCTCAAACACCATAACATTTTATATGATATAGAAAATAATGAACAAAAAATTAACCTGTGAATGAAAACAAATACAGTGGTACCTCGAGTTACGATATTTTTCCGTTCGAGAATGCTGTTCAAGTGCCATTACCAAACGAATTTATCCCCATAAGGAATAATGTAAAATAGACTAGTCATTTTACACCCCCAAAAATATACTTACAAAAGCATTTAAAAAAATAAACTTACATAAAAGGGTGATTTTGGGGACCATCGTAACTCGAGGTACCACTGTACATATTCACATTAATTAGCATGAAAAACTCAATATATTCTATTGGGAAATAAATCAGTTACCTGATAGAGCTTAGAAGTATTATTTATATACACAGAAAGAAGAAAAGAAAGCACAACTAAATAATAGTACAGTAAATAATAAATAAAAGAATACACTATATGATCTTAGTCAAAACATAATGGTTCCTACCAGTGACCCAAATTATTATTTTTTTCAACATACCAGTCATCTCCCACTAAGGAAAGGTGACTCAAAAAGGAAGAAAACTTTATAAAGCATTTTTTTTTCTTTTTACATTTAGTAATTTATACAGCTCCTGAAATTTTAGTTGCTTCTTATGACACGCATGACTTACGGAGGAAGGATTCTTCTCCACTTTTCCATGGAGATGATTTATTATTATTATTATTATTATTATTATTACTGTATTCATGGGGAGCACTTGGGGGATCAATCCAGGAAAAAGGAGGATAGGTCCAATTCCTTGCATTCTTCTATGGCACTTCTTTAAATGAGAAAAAAAATTATCATTCCAGCTGTCTCCCACCTAGGCAGGGTGACCCAGCAAAGAAGAAAAAACTTCAGTCAAATGACCATCCAAACCACAACCCCACCCCTCCTTCAGAATGCAGGACACTATACTTCATACCTCCAGGACTCTGGTACGGCTAACTAGTTCCCATGAATCCCTTCATAAAAGTTACCTTGCTCACACTCCAACACAACATCAAATCATATAAACCACTTGCCTTCGCTCACTCCTATCTAACGTGCTCACACCAGCCTGTTGGATATCAAAACTTCCATTACCCCCTCCCTCAAACCTTTCCTAGGACAACCCCTACCCCTCCTTCCCACCATCCCAAATTTATACATTCCCCTAGTCATCCTAGGAAACTACGAGGAAAGACTAAAGTTTAATGATACTTTTAGCATATAGGTACATTTATTTTGCCCACTGATTACTACTGATTTTGGTTCCTAGCAGCATTTAAAGTTTTGAAAGTGCATCCTTGAAGATCTAATAATTTGTTCTTGCCACTAGCTTAGTAATCTCACTAAATTTCATCATCATGCATCCAACTAATGAAGTAATATCTGACTTCATAAGAAAGGGGTGCAAAACAGCAGGATGCCCTGGCACAATTATGATTCAAATAAAACTGCTGCAATTGTTTTCATTAAATTATCATAGTAAAATAAAAATAATATTTTATCAAGACTGGGTGAGAATTAAAACTTAGCCACATTAGAAGATCCATCATTAACATGAATAGGACTAAAATACACCTTTACTCCTATATACAGTGGAACCTCAGTTTTCGTTTTTAATTTGTTCCAGAGAATCTGACAAAAACAAAATTCAACGAAATCTAAAGCAATACAGTGGACCCTCCGTTTTCGTAGATCTCCATTATCGCCGATTTCGGTTTTGGCCGACTTTTTTTGTGGAAATATTGGCTCTGTTTTCGTCAATTGGCTTCAATTTTTGTTGATGGTACAGAACCTGTCTGAGTGCCCAGCGCGCACACAAAGCTTGCAAGCCCGCCTCCTACGCACATTGTCATGCAGTGTAGCATTGTTTCTGGTTGAGTGAACATTATCCTGCGAGTTCATACAAAACATTTTTTAACAATCCATTGTTTTGGGCACTTTATTAGTGTGTGTGTGACTGCTAAATAAGCCACCATGGGTCCAAAGAAAGCTCCTAGTACCACTCCTTTGGTAAAGAAAGTGAGGAACACCACAGAAATGAAGAAGGAAATAATTGAAAAATATGACAGTGGTGTACGTATTGCGGAGCTTGGCAGGATGTACGAGAAGTCGCCATCAACCATCAGTTCCATTGTGGGGAAGAGAAAAGAAATCATGCAAGCTGATGTTGCAAAAGGGGTGAATACCATAACAAAACAGAGATCACAAACAATTGAAACTATGGAGAAATTGTTGTTAGTGTGGATAACCAAAAAACAGTTAGCAGGTGATAGTGTTTCCCAGAGTGTTATTTGTGAAAAGGCAAGGCAGTTGCATGACAATCTCATAAAGGAAATGCCTGGAATGAGTGATAATGTTAGTGAATTTAAGGCCAGCAAAGGCTGGTTCGAAAAATTCAAGAATCGAAGTGGCATACACAGTGTTATAAGGCATGGTGAGGGTGCCAGTTCAGACAAACATGCAGCTGAAAAATTTGTGAATGAATTCAAAACATATGTAGAGGCTGAAGGATTCGAACCCCAACAAGTGTTTGTGACGAAACAGGCCTGTTTTGGAAGAAAATGCCAAATAGGACCTACATTATTCAGGAGGAAAAGGCACTGCCAGGACACAAGCCTATGAAAGACAGGCTAACTCTCTTGTTCTGTGGTAATGCTAGTGGGGATTTAAAATTGAAGCCTTTACTGGTGTATCACTCCAAAAATCCTGGAGTGTTCAAGAAAAACAGAGTCGTCAAGAGTAAATTGTGTGTGATGTGGAAGGCTAACAGTAGGGCATGGGTCACGAGGGAAATTTTCCAGGAATGGTTCAATGAAGTGTTTGGCCCGAGTGTGAAAGCATACCTCCTGAAAAATAAATTAGATCTCAAGTGCCTCCTGGTAATGGACAACGCTCCTGCTCATCCTCCAGACTTGGAAGACCAATTGTCTAAGGAATTCAATTTTGTAACAGTGAAGTTCTTGCCTCCTAACACCACTCCTCTCATCCAGCCCATGGACCAGCAGATCATTGCAAACTTCAAAAAACTGTACACCAAAGCAATGTTTCAAAGGTGCTTTGATGTGACCTCAGACACTGCATTGACCCTAAGAGAGTTCTGGAGGGATCACTTCAATATCTTCAATTGCATAGGCTTGGCAGGGAGTGACTTCCAGGACGATGAACCCTGCTTAGAGAAAGTTGTGGCCAGATTGTGTCCAAGAGAGGGATTTTGAAGGGTTTGGGGATGACCCTGAGGAGCCTATGCCAGTTGTAGAAAGTATTGTGGCATTGGGGAATTCCATGGGGTTGGAGGTGAGTGACGAGGATGTGGAAGAGTTGGTGGAGGACCACAATGAAGAACTAACCACTGCAGAGCTGCAAGAGCTTGAGCTGCAACACCATCAAACCACAACTCGGGAAATTGGTTCACAGAAGGAGGGAGAGAGATGGAAGAAGGTGCCTTCTTCAAAGATTAAGGAGATTTGTGCAATGTGGACTACAATGCATTCATTTGTAGAGGAACATCACCCTGACAAAGATGTTGCAAGCCGTCTCGGCAACATGTACAATGACAATCTCTTGTCCCATTTTAGGGACATTTTAAAGAGATGCCAGAAACAGAGCTCTCTGGACAGATATTTAGTGCCACAGGTGTGCAGTGACTCAAGCTGGTCCTAGTGGCATTAAAAAACAAAGAAGGAAAGTAACCCCGGAAAAGGACTTGATACCTAGAGTCCTTATGGAGGGGGATTCCCCTTCCAAACAATAACCTCTCTTCCCTCTCCCCTCCTCCCTGTCTTCTATCCAGCAACAACAGTCTACAATAAAGGTAAGTGTCATGTTGAATGTTCATTCTTTTGTATCTTTAATGTACAAAAAAAAATTTTGTTAATACTTCTGAGTGTCTGGAACGAATTAACTGAATTTACATTATTTCTTATTGGGAAAATGGTTTCGGTTTGGGCCGATTTCAGTTGTGGCCGATCCCTCTGGAACGGATTAAATACAAAAACCGAGAGTAAACTGTATTTCCCATAAGAAATAATGTAAATCCAATTAATCCGTTCCAGACACCCAAAAATATTAACAAAAAATACATTTTATAGAGAATAACTATAGTTTTACATACAGAAAACAATGAGAAATAAATATAAAGCACTAATTTTAATGGATAAATGACATTTAAATCAGTTTTACCTTTATTGAAGACTCTTGTTGGCATATGTAAGACAGTGAGGAGGCCAGAGGGAGGAGAGGTTATCTCTACAACTATCACTACCACCCTCTACTATAATCACAACCACTACCACCCTCTACTACCATCACTACCACCCTCTACCATCATCACTACCACCCTATACCATCATCACTACCACCCTATACCATCATCACTACCACCCTCTACCACAATCACTACAACCCTCTACCACCATCACAACCACTACCACCCTCTACCACAATCACTACCACCCTCTACTACCATCATAACCACTACCACCCTCTACCACCATCACTACCACCCTCTACCACCAACAAAGCCAGACTGACTCAGAATGCGTGCATGGAATGCTTTGTGTGGGTGCGGGCAGGCAGACACGTTCGGTACGGCGGACAAAAACCAAGGTGACAAACAAAAACTGGGACAATATTTTGATGAAAAAACTCATCAAAAACTGAATTCAACGAAAACCAGGGCAAACGAAAACCAAGGTTCCACTGTACATTAATAGCAAATACAGTGGAACCTCCACTCACAAGTGCATCCACGTGCGAGTTTTTCCAGATACGAGCAGTCGCTTGGTTGATTTTTTGCTTCCAGGAGCGAGTGAAATTTCCAGATGCGAGTGGGTTTCAAGGAAGGTTCCTAGACGCTGGTGATTTAGGGAATTGAATCTCAGTTGTTTGGTGGACTATCTTATTGAAACTTGGGCAATGTATGATGGAAAGATGCTTCTTAACGTACACCAAAAATGAAAGAAATCAGACCATAAATAAAGGAGTTCACTTAACAGCCATTAGCTGCATCTTAGTGGTATATTTTCGTATGGTTTTTATTGTTGTATTCTCGTTTTTTTTTTGTCTCATTTGATAGGATGGAAGATATATTACAGAAATAGATATGATTTTGATTGGTTTCAAGACGAAAAGTACCTTGAAATTGAGCTCAAAGTAGCAGAAATGTTTGATTTTTGGCGATGTTCAAGAGTCATGAATGAGTTTACATTATTTATACAATTATTACAATAATGCCGTAGTCTGAATAACAGTAAATCTTCTATTTTTTGTGTGAATAAAAATCCCAAATTATTTATATTGTAATAATAACAACAATAATAATAATAAGAAGAAAAATAATATGTATAATAATAATAATAATAATAATAATAATAATAATAATAATTTTATTTCAATGCATGTTACAAGTGTACAATGTTATTGGTAGTTACAAATATAATACAAATATAAAACTGTAATGCAAGGAGAGCCACTGGCATGCCATGGCATTAGGGGCAGTTTATTCTAGAGACTTATTCACTAAGTACTTAATGCTAAAGAAATTGATTGAGTTTATTCTAGTTCTATATTATTTAAATTATTAAATGGTTATACATACTATTTAAAGACAATACAAGAGAAATTGGTTGAGTTTAATCTAGTTGTAGAATTTATTTCAAATTACAGTATGTTGATGCTATACTAGTATAATAACAATACTAGAAATAGTTTTTAGAGTTTCATCTAGGTATATATTTTATTTCGAATTAAGAAAATGATGATACTATAAGATTTTAAATGACAATATGATGATATGAGATTGCAACAAGTGTTAAGGAGGATGAACATATCAAAATGAGATCTTCTTAAGTAAAATAATATTGGGTTTGGAAGTTTGTTACAGTATGAGTATTTAGTATAGGGTGAGTAGGTGACTTTTGAGAAGAGTCTTGAATTGATTTTCCGACAAGGTTAACTTGATATTTACTGGTAATGAATTCCAGATTTTGGGGCCCTTTATGTGCATAGAATTTTTACATTGGTTAGTATGGACTCGGGGTATGTCAAATAGTGATCTGTGTCTTGTGTCATGTTCGTGGGACCTATTAAAGTTGTTGAGGAGAATTCTGAGCGCAGGGTTAATATTAGCATGTAGAGTTTTATGTATGTAGAAGGCACATGAATAGGTATGAATATTTTTTATGGTGAGTAGTTTTAAGGTTCTGAATATAGGTGGAGTATGCTGTCTAGAGTGGGAATTTGTTATCATCCTGACTGCAGCCTTTTGCTGGGTTATGAGTGGTCTAAGGTGATTTAATGTTGTTGAGCCCCATGCACAGATTCCATAGGTGAGATAAGGGTAGATAAGAGAATGATATAGTGCAATGAGAGCTGGTTGAGGCACATAATAGCGTATCTTAGATAATATACCTACTGTCCTTGAGATTTTCTTGGAAATTTGTTGTATGTGTGTTTGGAATTTAAGACTACTGTCAAGGTGGATTCCTAGGAATTTTCCCTCTGTGAGCCTTGTGATGGGTGAACCATTTAGCGTTATGTTAAGTGGAACATTTGTAGCTTTGTTTCCAAACTGAATGTAGTAGGTCTTGTCCGTATTGAGAGTAAGCTTATTTGTCATCATCCATGTTGATATTTTCTGTAATTCGGCATTAACTGTGTTGGCTAGTATAATATAATATAATATAATATAATATAATATAATATAATATAATATAATATAATATAATAATAATACATGTACATGTATAATAATAATACATGTACATATAATAATAATGTATTATATGTACATGTATAATAATAATACATGTACATATAATAATTCTCCATGGGGAAGTGGAATAGAATTCTTCCTCCGTAAGCCATGCGTGTCGTAAGAGGCGACTAAAATGCCGGGAGCAAGGGGCTAGTAACCCCTTCTCCTGTATATATTACTAAATGTAAAAGGAGAAACTTTCGTTTTTCCTTTTGGGCCACCCTGCCTCGGTGGGAAATGGCCGACATGTTGAAAGAAAGAAAGAAGACATATAATAATAATGTATTATATAATAATATTTATAATAGTAATAGACAGCTTCGAAAGGCTGTCACTAGATGGCAGTGAATACCACAACAATGCTGAAGCGGTTATGGCCGCCTCCACTTGTCACATAATGACATATTTTATTCATTCTAGAGTATATATATCAGGTTTCTATGTTATTTATATTGTTTATGTCATATTAAATGAATTGTGATAGATAAATAAGCTGTAGAGATGATGATAGAGAAATATTCAAGGAGTATTTTGTCCTGTCTCCAGACAAACTCGTCGGCCGCCGACGCCGCCACATATATATAATGACATATTTTATTCATTCTAGAGTATATATCAGGTTTGTATGTCATTTATATTGTTTATTATGTCTTATTAGATGAATTGTGATAGAGTTAATATTAGGGAAATTATTGAAGTATTTTATGGTGCTTGGAATTCCACTGCAAATGAGCAAATCCAGATACGAGCAAGGTCACAGAACGGATTAAACTCGTTAGTGGAGGTTCCACTGTATAAGGTAAACCAGTTCAAATTCTACTCTTTGTACTTACTGGCTTTTGGAGCTTAGACTCCTTATTTCCTGGGGTGAGTGAAGGAATCCAAAAACTAGGCAGCTTCTTATCTCGCCCAGCAACCATATTGGATACTGAAGATCCACCACTTCCTGAACTGGTGCTTGGACCTGCCAATAAAAATTACAGTACAATATATTAATTTGGGATGCTTTTCTCCAATGACAATTCAAAGTTGCTGCCTAGATGGTAAAGGGCTGTTAACCCTTTCGGGGTTTTGGCCATACTAGTATGGCTTATGCGCCAGGGTTTTCGTCGTACTAGTACGCCTAAATTCTAGCGCCCTCAAATCAAGCAGAAACAGGCTGTTAGGCCTAGATGTGAGAGAATGGGTCTGTGCGGTCAGTTTGCGCAGTATAAAAAAAATCCTGCACCACACAGTGCATAATAAGGAAAAAAAAAACTCTGACCGTATTTTTGGTTTAAAACAGCGACTTTGCAGTCTATTTTCGTATGGTATTTATGCTTGTATTCTCGTTTTCTTAGTCTCATTTGATAGAATGGAAGATATATTACAGAAATAAAGATAATTTTGACTGGTTTCACGATGACAAGTACCTTGAAACTGAGCGCAAAGTATCGAAAATGTTAGATTTTGCCGATGTTCAGAGTAAACAAATCACGCCATGCGTCAATACACATCAACTGGCAAGTCTAATATTCTTGCACAAGTGTGCTGATATTATTTATACCGTTTTTATACCACTGCCTCTCACCACCACTGCCTCTCACCTCCACTGCCTCTTACCACCACTGCCTCTCACCACCACTGCCTCTCACCACTACTGCCTCTCACCACCACTGCCTCTCACCACCACTGCCTCTCATCACCACTGCCTCTCACCACCACTGCCTATCACCACCACTGCCTCTCACCACTACTGCCTCTCATCACCACTGCCTCTCATCACCACTGCCTCTCACCACCACTGCCTCTAACACTGCCTCAACCAATGAACAAACTCCAAACACAATTAATTAATTGTGAAATGTTTGGAAGAGCAAGCAGGGTAATGTTTACTGGAGGATAAACAAAGCTAGACTTACTCACGATGCCTGGGCAGACAGGTCTGGTACGCACTTGTTCGACTGGCGGAAGTGTTCGAACCGAAATAAAATTTGTTCTAAAAAGTGTTCTATTTCCGATTTGT
>WNWK01052172.1:0-12257 GCA_009830355.1 Cherax destructor | reverse complement strand
CAGCTGACACCCGCACCTACATCCCCATCACACAATCTGTCACAGTCCTTGGCATTAATCTTGACTACCTTCTTTGCTTACACAGACACATTCACTCAAAGCATGCAGTAGCTAGTAAGGCCCTTGCGGGCCTCTACAAGCTGCAACATGCCTCCCAACGCACCAAACTACACCTCTACAAATCCCTAATACGTCCGCTGATAACTTACTCTCCTCTAGCCCTCTCTCTTGCAGCCAAAACAAACTTACTTAAACTGCAGCGTGTCCAGAACAAGGCTCTACGCTGGGTGCTTGATGTCAGATGGGAGGACGTCGCCACAAGCGAGTCTCTCCATGCACAGTTAGACATCCCTGCGCTGAATCTGTACTGGAAGACTCTCAGTGACAGACAGATAGACAAACTTGAGACACGACATGACTACTGGACCTCTCTCCTTGACGAAGACATTCGTAGACCCACAAACCAACACAACCTTTTCTATTCCTTGTATGAACCTGCTCCTAACTCCTAACTCTAGCCCTAATCTTCGCCTGTCCCGTCCTCCCCGCTCACTCCACAGAAGTCTCATCAACAGGAGAGCCTGCTATTCCTGTTCTCAAGTCTGCCCCACGATCGCCTTAGCTGCTGGGTTAAGCCCTGGCTCTATTTCTACGACTAAGAAGACTCCTCTCCAGCGCTATTCTTCGTCTGTACCGTCTTCCCCGCTCATCCCATTGGGATCTTACCTGAACTTATTCGATTCGATTCCTTTGTGTTAGTGTGACTTTGTAAATGGTCCAAGTTGGACCAAAACGTCGTCGTAAGCTCCTCTCTTTTTTATGTGTGGGTTGTGTGTGTATTATTCCAGTCACGGTATTGTGCCTTTTTTGTTATTCATTCTATTAAACCAAGTATAGGTTTCTGGCCTTCTTCTTGTCACCAATGTCGAGGTTGGGAGACTACACTCTCCCGTCTTCACATCGGCCACACTCGCCTTACTCACGGGTATCTCATGGAGAGGCTCCCTGTCCCTCTCTGTGTGCATTGTCAGGTTCCAGTGTCTGTTCGACATATTCTGTTGGACTGCCCACTCTATCAACGAGCACGCAGAATTTACCTCCAACGTCGTCTTCGCTCTGCGGCCCTTTCTTTACCTTCCCTTCTTGCAGATGGACCCTCCTTTAATCCTGACTCTCTCGTTGACTTTTTGACAGAAACTGACTTACTACACAAACTTTGAGGTTTATACCTTTAGCACCTCCCTAAGTCCCTTCTACCTCGATCTCTTCCTACCCTATATCCCTGCACTATCCACCGTCCTGCTGCACTCCACACCCTACTAATCATCCCTCTCCCTCTTACAATCCATTCTCCCTGCATCCTACTTTACCCTGCGGCGCTGTATGACCCCTGTGGTTTAGCGCTTCTTTTTGATTATAATAATAATAATTGGCAGTGGTGTAGTTTGCCAAGGAATCTGGATCACCTGGAGGTGTCCCGATTGTTCTTTTTTTCTAAAAATCAAAGGAAAGAAGTGACAACCATGGAGCCCCAAATCCATGAACCTGCTCCCTCAGGCTCCTTTCTGATACCGCTTCCTGTTCCGAACCTGCCTCGTTATTTGACCACTCTTCGGACATTTCTAATGCCCCTGTACCTCTTGGTGGTGCCGTTTCGTCACCCACTTCAGGTACCAGGGTTCCAACTGACTCCTTTGATACGTCTGACCTCCGATCTTCTTTGACTATGCTTCTGACTTCTCCCTCTACGGTGCAGCAATTTTCAAATCGTCCACCCATCCCAAGTTGGACCAACTCAGGTTCCACACCTAAAAGCCAAAGACCATTAACTGATGATACCTCTTTGCTTCTTCATTCTCCTCAGAAAAGACGCTATGTTTCAAACTACACAATGGACTAAGTTTCTTACTCTACGACCGACTTCCTTTACTGCCTATCTTTTCGACCATAGTATTGGCAAGGCGCTCCTATGCAATGTTGGTAGAAATATATCCTTTCATGTTCTCAAGAACGGTACACACATCACCACTGTCCAGAATGCTGGACAAGCTCACGATCTTTCTCTCCTTACAACTATCGATGCTATTCCTGTAACTATTGAAAAACATCATTCCCTCAATTCTTGTAGCAGTACTGTCATTCTATCCCATACCATTGTCCAACAATTTCCAGACATGTGGCGATGACATTCTTTAACAGCTTGAACTCCAAGACCTCCCAAACCAAGAATACCACCAATCCAACGACATTCATCTTTGCAAATATACAGGGTCTAAAGCCAGCGACGAACAAAATACCTTACATCCGTGGACTGCTTACAGAGTCAAATGCTATGTTTGCGGCTTTCACATAGACCCACATAAAGGATCACTTGGACAATGAAATATGGATCCCGGGCTACAACCTATACAGATGTGACAGAGCGAACAGGCAAAAGGGGAAGGGGGGGGGGGGGGAGTAGCCTGTACATCACAGTCACTTATATGCTCAGAACTATTAAATTCCTCAAATGATGTAGTTGAAGTTTTAGCAGTAAAGATCGAGAATCAAAACCTGGTCATCATGGTTGTATACAAGCCTCCAGATGTGACGTCCCAACAATTCCAGGAACAAATTCTGAAAATTGATCACTTTCTGGAAAACCTTCCAGCTACTGCCCCCAACATCTTGCTCCTGGGGGATTTCAACCTAAGGCATCTAAAATGGAGGAATATTGCAAACAATGTGGTAGCAGAGATAACACCAGGAGGCAGCTCAGATGAAAACTCGCACACACACAAGCTTTTAAATCTCTGCACCAAATTCACCTTAAACCAGCAAAGATTAGAGAATACACTGGACCTCATCTTCACTAACAATGATGATCTGATACGAAATGTCATCATATCAAAAACAATATACTCAGATCACAACGTAATAGAGGTCCAGACATGTATGCGGGGGGCCCAGATCGACAAAATGTGATCAGTCGCGAGGGAGCCTTCTCCAATGTCAACTTCAATAACAAAAACATAAAGTGGGACTAAGTAAACCAAGTCCTAAATGATATTAACTGGGAATATAGCCTAAGCATAACGGATCCTAACCTATGTCTAGAACAAATTAACTCTGTGGCACTTGAGGTTTGCTCAAGGCAAATTCCCTTAAGGAAAAGGAGAAGATGTAAACTAGAAAGAGAGAGGCGCTCCTTATACAAGCGAAGGAAAATAATAAGAGAGTGGCTACAAGAGGCCAATATATCTGAAAAACGTAGGGAGACACTGGTCAGAGAAATAGCAAACATCGAAATAAAACTAAAGGAATCTTACAGGAATCAAGAAACGTGGGAAGAACTAAATGCCATAAATGAAATTGAAAGAAACCCAAAGTATTTCTTATCTTATGCCAAATCAAAGTCGAGAACAACAACCAGTATTGGGCCCCTACTAAAACGGGATGGGTCCTACACAGATGACAGCAAGGAAATGAATGAGTTACTAAAGTCCCAGTATGACTCAGTTTTTAGCGAACCGCTAACCAGACAAAGTCGAAGGCCTAAATGATTTTTTTTATGAGAGTGCCACAGAACTTGGTAGACGCAACTCTATCTGACATTACCCTGATGCCACATGACTTCGAAAAGGCGATAAATGACATGCCCATGCACACCGCTCAAGGCCCAGACTCATGGAACTCCGTGTTCATCAAGAACGTGCTTTTAACATCCTATGAAAAGGGACCATAGACACTGGTCGTCCCGCAGTTACTAAAAACAACAGACATAGCCCCACTCCACAAAGGGGGCAGTAAATCAATAGCAAAGAACTACAGACCCATATCATAAAAATATTTGAAAGGGTTCTAAGAAGCAAGATCGCCACTCACCTAGATACCCACCAATGACAACCCAGGGCAGGATGGGTTTAGAGCAGGTCGCTCCTGTCTGTCCCAACTACTGGACCACTACAACAAGGTCCTGGATGCTCTAGAACACAAACAGAATGCAGATGTTATATACACAGACTTTGCAAAAGCCTTTGACGAGTGTGACCATGGTGTAATAGCACACAAAATGCGTGATAAAGGAATAACAGGAAATGTTTGTAGATGGATCTATAATTTCCTAACAAGTAGAACACAAAGAATAGTAGTCAACAGAGTAATGTCTGAGGCGGCTACGTTGAAAAGCTATTACAAATAAAAAAAACATTTGTAATAAACCGACTGTTTGGGATACAAGTAAAATCTCATTTTTCAGATATTTATTATATATATTATATTATTATTAATATAAAAACATATAATCTGAATAAAAACATATAATCTAATAATTTGTGTAAAAACATATTTACACAAAATCACAGTACAAGATAAAAGTCACAAGTAAAATCATACTTAGAGCAATGTCATGTCGCTGCCGTCTACAAGTGTCACGCAGGACACTACCACACCTTGTCATGATACTCCTCCACCGTGTCCTCAGACACCCTTGTCTCTGTCTTATGGCACCTACGGGGTTCCACGACACCCGTTCTCCCTGTGCCATAAGACTCCATCGTTGTGTCACACGACACCTTCTCTGTGCCACATGGCACGCCCCCTGTATCATGAACTCATTCTCTAGTAAAGCCTTTGCACCGCGTTATGACACACCCCAAATACACGACTCAACCTGTGTCGTGCCACCGTCACAAACTCTCTCTGACTACACCACTAAATACCTGACACTACATATTAGGAGGAGGTGCGGGATTACCAAAACGATTGTCCAGAGAGCTGAGGAGGGGTTGTTGAGGTGGTTTGGACATGTAGAGAGAATGGAACGAGACAGAGTGACTTCGAGAGTGTATAAATCTGTAGTGGAGGGAAGGCGGGGTAGGGGTCGGCCTAGGAAAGGTTGGAGGGAGGGGGTAAAGGAAGTTTTGTGTGCGAGGGGCGTGGACTTCCAGCAAGCATGTGTGAGCGTATTTGATAGGAGTGAATGGAGGCATATGGTTTTTAATACTTGACGTGCTGTTGGAGTGTGAGCAAAGTAACATTTATGAAGGGATTCAGGGAAACCGGCAGGCCGGACTTGAGTTCTGGAGATGGGAAGTACAGTGCCGGCACTCTGAAGGAGGGGTGTTAATGTTGCAGTTTTATAACTGTAGTGTAAAGCACCCTTCTGGCAAGACAGTGATGGAGTGAATGATGATGAAAGTTTTCCTTTTTCGGGCCACCCTGCCTTGGTGGGAATCGGCCGATGTGTTAATAAAAAAAAAAAAAAAATTTATTTAAGACAAATATATACAAAAACATAAACTATATATGCTCATGGACAAAACAGGCCATTTAAAAAACCACAAACAGAACATAAAAAACATATCTATCAATATATCCAAAAACAACCCGTGCAAACTGCACACAATATAACAAAATGTTCAACAAAACCTACACCTTGTCCTATTCTTAATGGGTCTATACAAACAAACAAAACTTTACAATGAAACCATACATTCTTAGTCCAAAAACACCTGAATAAGAAACCTTATGTTTTTTATGAAGAACAGGTGATTTACTATAACACACAACAAAAACTGTACCCCATAACAAGAGGTTACACGACAACAGTTTCTCAAAAAGAAAATACATTATCATCTGGCTATCACTTACGTAGACAACACTATGTCTACAGCACAACGTCACACAACTACACCGAAAAATCTGCCACAATACACGTTCGTGGCGCACACATAGAAAAACACACTAGAAAATAAACACGTTATACAATCAGATGCTGCACAAAATTGTAAGTTCTAACAAAATATAATAAACACATACACAGCAAAACATAACCTAGAAATTACAACAGAAACCTAGTGAGTTATCATTAACCTTTTCACAATAAGTATCAGCATCGCCTCAACTCTACAAAGTTACATAAATTGACATTCACATTATACAATAGCCGGACATATCCTTATGAGTTATTATTTTGAAAACACCATAACCCATCAATCAGGACCTGCCACTTAAAGCACTACTCAGAACTAAAAGAACAGGATCTCTTCAAATGGGATCCCTAACAATTAAGTTTCCCCAGATATAGGTTTATATAAGCAACATATCCTAATATATGTACATTTTATCGTCGCCCCCGTATATGCATGTCTGCACTTAATACAATCCCCGTGCTGTAAGAGCACGGTTATTCCAGCCAGCCTAATTAAATACATCTCCATATGATTCTAACTTGATACACTAACATAGACAAGTAAGCACCAAGATCCCAATAAAACAAACAAATATATAACATTAATTCCTACCACAATTTACAATTAATTGTAATTTCTCAATAACACTACCAAAAAAACCCCGCTGGCGTACTCCATTTAAATGAACATGTCCTTCGTCACGTCATAATGTAGTATGGTCCATTCTGATACACACTTTCATCCTCCTATTCCTATGCTCCCCTTTCTCGTCAGTTGTCTGTACCCCATCTCTCAATATCAGAGTATGTTAGTCACCAGTCTTCCACCCTCCCCCAGGATCAAACAGCTAGACGTCTATATACACACGCAACAAATCTACCCCCACCCTACCTACTACTATCCCACATTGAATCCAGTCCATTCCAACACTACAATTAATCATCGTAATAATTTTTCCACTGTTAAAGATCTATATCCCTCAGAAAAACTCGCTACCCATTTACATCCATATAATATCCTGTTTCTACACATGGACCTATACACGCTACCCGATAATGCTCTAACCCTACATGCCCCACCCACCTCCGCATTCCCACGATACGTGCAAAAATCCGCAACTACATACTTAATTGCCCGTCCTACCTCTTTCGGTGTTCCCTCCACATCAAAACTTAAGGCCCTCAAGAGCGAAAAATGTCCCCCCCTCCCACCAACAAAATAACCCTTGCTAGCCACAGCCTCACTACCTCTAACGATTCACAAAAGTAGACAGCATGATAGGCTGTCTCTTCATCCCCACACCACTGACATGCATTCGTACTCATCAACCCCATTCTACACAATGCCGCCCTTGATGCCAATATACCCAATAAAAATCTATATACTACTTCCCTGACCCTTGGCCTAAAACGCATCTTTCTAAATTCCCCCCAAATCTTCCTCCAATTATAAACCGGAAATTTTTCCTGCCCCTGCACCACCCCTACCCTTTCACTAACCCTCCCCAGCCTACCCACCTTTACCCTTTTAGGCTCCCTCGCTGTCAACAACTGCCTTGCCATATCTTCACACACCCGCAATTCCTTCCCCTCCCACCACTTTCGTACATCCTCCATGACCCTCCCTACACGCAATCCCTGCACCCCCCCTTTTCTCAAAAAACACTGTTTTACATACACAGCTTTCACCCTACTTTCCAAGGGAATAAGTCCCAACCCACCTTGTCGGACTTTCATCATAACGACCTCCTTTCTTAACCATGGTCTTCCATACCCCCACACATACCTGAACACTTTCCTTTGTAATTCTCGTACCTCTTCCATCCTCAAAGGAAACACGGCAGCCGCATTCCACACCTTACTATATACAAGAGTATTCACCACCACCACCCTCTGTATTAGTGTTACATCTCCCGGCCTCCAGCCCCTCATTCTACCCAGAGCCCTACCCACCACCTCCACAGAGTTTACCTGCCTAGCCTCTTCCACATCCGCCATATACACTATTCCACAAATTTTAATCCTATCAACAGTTCCATCCATACGCCTTCCCAAGCCTCCCCACCCACATTCCCACTTCCAAAACTTCGATTTTACCATTGACCCATCCCTGTCGCCGCCCCAAAAATCTCTATAATACGTCCCACGTTCGCCAACCCTTCCTCCCCCACCCACTAGTACAGTTGTATCATCTACGTACCCCACTATGCCCTGTCCATTCTCTCCCACTCCTTCCTCTATTAACCTATAAAATGGATCTTGCAAACACGCGAATAGGTTTGGACAATGGACACCCCTGTCTCAATCCCTTTCCATCATCACCTGTCGTCCCAACTCTCCATTCACCTGCACCCGCACCTTTGCTGAATTATACAAAGTCTCTACCATGCAGCAATGTCCTCTCCATATCCCTGTCTTCTCAATATAATTCCCAACATTCGTCATCCACACTGTCATATGCTTCCTTCCAATCAATCCCAGAACGCCCTGCCCTTCCTACTTCAATAAAATCCTTGATACGACCATGTCCCACATTCATACTTCTACCAGGTATACCGAATCCCCTGATGTAGACTTTGTCAAGCACCAATTTCATCCTATTACCCAATATTTTAGCAAAAATTTTATAATCTCCACACATGAGGGATAAGGCTCTATAATTCCCCAAGGTCCTCCCCTCCCCTTTCTTCACCAGAACAACCACCCCGATTCTGCTTTCACCCAACCGTCCCTTCTTTTCATACAATTAACAAAAGCACCAAACATTCTCGCAATGTTTCCCAGTGTACAACGTAAAAGTCATTAGGTATTCCATCTATACCTGGTGCCTTTCCTAACGAAACTAGCCACAGCCTCCCACCTCCTGCTCACTTATACTTCCACTTATACCTCACCTCCTTTCCCCACACGACACAAGATTCCTTCTCTAATCCCTCCTCCCTACCCCTCTCTGTCCTCCTCTCTAATTTCCTCTCAAACCAAAAATCAGCATAGTTGCTTATACCATCTGTCGTTCCTAACACTTGTCCCACGTTATAGCCACCTACCCTGTACACACTTCTCTCCATTATCGAGAGTAACCTCTGTCTGTCTCTGAACTGTCGAACACGCAACCAGAGGTTATCCCCCTAACGCCTCCTCAATGCCTCCCTAACTCTTATGTCATCAAAGCGGTCATTTTGAATGTCCTTTAACCACCCCTCAAGTCCTGTATTTCCCCAAACCTACAAACCCCCCATAACATTCCTGCAGCTGACCCTCAAAATACTTCTGAAGACCAAACTTCCACCCAGCCCCTCCTTACCTCTATTTCTGTAAAGTCCTTATTCTCTCTTCGCACTTGTTTCCCACCATTCCAGAAAATCCTTCTCCGTTTCCCTGCCCCTTCCTTCCATAATGACCCCCACCATTCGGCAAATAATGTCCGCTCTTCCTCCCCCGCAGCAAACTTACATTCATCTTCCAAAAACTACTGTACCTGCGACCATTCCCTCCCACGTACCTCCACTAAAAACCACGATGATCTGAAAAACAATATCTAACGGCGAACCCTCCCACTGTAAATCCTTGTGACATACACACGATCTAATCTGGCAGCATACCCTCTTCTCACGAAGGTATGCTTCACCCCAACCATCTCCCCTTACCACATCTAAAACCCCACCTCACTCAAATGTACAAGACCCCTAACTCACAACCGCCCTCTAGGTTCCACATCTTTTCCTAATAACAATCCAGTCACCACCCAACACCGTAAATTGGCAGCCCTCTCAAATAAAAAGTCAAGACATCCCTCACAAACCCTCCTTAACTCTACGATTACTGTCAGCAGGCATGTAAATACCTACAAAGCACACCCTTATGCCTCCCAACACTCCATCCACCCTCACTACTCTCCCCTCCTCCTCCTCCAAGCTAAAATGGAAGGGGGCTGGATTCTTTACACCCACTGCTACCCCACCCTTTAACTTCCCGAGCTACCTGCAAACATTTGATACCCTTTAATCTCAAATTCTACCACATAAAGTTATGTTTGTATAAAACACACGTCTATGTCATATCGTCTCTGTATAACTTCCATCCAACTACGCTTATTTCAGCCCTAAGGCCATTTGCATTTATTGTTAAAACTGGAATACGCCAACGGGGCTTTCCCTGGGTTTCTGTGTTCTACCTGTGGCACTCTTTACTATACTACCTTTAGTCCTGTCTTGTCTCACACTATGACCCCGCCTTTCCCTGATCTCCCACTGTCCCTTTCCCTGGCCCCTCCACCCATACCTTCTTGCCTGAACGCTGGCCAGGTGTTAGAACATCATCATCCGATGTTTCGCCCGCCCTCTTTCTAGATTTAACCCCAACCTAAATCTAATCCGTGCTCACTTCCTCTTCCCTATGCAATGGCCTCCACCTCTCGCTTTGTAGCCTGTCTACCCCTTCCTCTAACACATTAACAGCTTGGATAAGCTCTTCCTCCTCTCCTGCAATGTTCCGTCCGTTCCCGAGGCATCCACCTCCGAACCAGCCAGAAAAGTGCTTATCATCTCTTGCACTGGTTTCGGAAGTCCTCTTGTTGCACACCCTCCACCGTCCCATCAGTCTCTAGTACATGTTCCAACTCACCCACTGGCGAAGCACCCATGCTTCAGGGAGTGTCACACAACGTCCTCCATCCTTGTACTACATCCGCCCCAAAATGGCGACCCATCTCTACCACATTCGCAGGACAGGTTCCTAAAGGGCTTTACCACAGGCATTATGAGTCCCCATTCTCGACGCCAGGGCTGGGGGCACCCCGCCCCATTGATCGATGCCCCACACATTCCCGCAAGTTTACGCTGTCCTGCGGTGACAAACACTTGCGTCCAAATTGTCCAGCATGACATATGACGGATAGGGGGTTTTGGTCATTTTTGGTAAGAGCCCTCAGGCAATCCTTCAAATTGTCCGACCAAGCCCCATTGTTGTCGTGGACTACACCATATTGTTGAAACACTTCACTTAGGTCCACACCTAAGTCTCAAATGGCACGTTTTCACGAACATAAGTATAGTAGGCCGAAAATCCCTTTTGCCTGACTTCAATCCAGTGTTGAGATGATACATTCCTTTCCCGGTAGCGCTCCACGTCTTCGTACGCCCTCTGCTGTGTTAATTTCCGATTCTCCGAGCTTTCAAGGCAACGCCGTAAAGGTCATGTTGATAAACCAAAAAGGGTCACGGAAATGCTGGAGCAAAACAGAAGCATTTACTGGGTAGATAGCTCCCCCGGACCCCCAAACCCCTTTTGCCTCCCCTCATACTGGTGCCATCTTGCTGAAAAAGGGGAATTGCGTCAAGACCAGGTAGGGGACTGGCCCGCCCCAAACCTCTAGCCCGGAGGAAAGGTAATAAATTATTAGTGTACACAAGAATTTTTCCGTTACCGTGTCCAAAACACCACTGTTACCAGTGTCACAAAGACACCACCTGTTACCAGGCACCAAAACCACCTGTTCCAGTGCCAAAAAAAACCACCTGTTACCAGTGGGCCCCAAAGAACCCCCTGTTACCAGTGCACAAAGCACCACCCCCAAAAGCACACAAACCCCCTGTTAAGTGTACAAAGAACCATGTTAAGTGTCACAAGAACCCCCTGTTACCAGGTACAAAACAACCTGTTACCAGTGCACAAAGACACTTCAGGTAATAATTTCAGGTAAAAAGTCTTTTTGGACATAGTTCGGGGAAAAGTGGAGGTAAAAAGCCATAGAAGTTTAAGGCCGCCCCGCACGAAGAGTCAATTCCGGTCTGTCTGTTGAACACTCCCAGGTGTATCGGGGGCAGTAACCTCCAGTGTTTTTTGGGGATTTTTTAAAACCCCCTAGGTGACCCCGGGGCTGGGGAACTCGGTTTATATAGTAGAGTCTCGTTAGCACGTGTCCAGCCGGCCAGGCATCAAACATCAGGTCGATGCAAAACCCCTTGACTGGGGAAAAACCCCCAATTTCCCTTTTAGGTAGGGGCCGAAAAAGCTCTGTTCCACAAAAAGTCCACTCCCATCCTGTTCCCATCCCCATTCGGAATAGACAGAGATATCAGCCACAGTGCCTGCTTCCCTTTTGCAGATGACACCAATATGACAATGTCCACCATTGAAGACACTGCAAGACTCCAAGCAGACATCAACCAAATTTTTAAAATGGGCTGGAAAAAATATAAGTTCAATGATGAGAAATTTCAATTACTTGATAGGGAAAAAGTGAGGAAATTAAAAATCCATGGGAGTATAAAAAAATTTCCCAAACCCACACAATAAAAAATAATGTCAAACCGGGAGTGATCATGACAGAGGATCTCATCTTCAAGGCCCATAACACTGTAGAAACATCTGCTAAAAAAATGACAGGATGGATAATGGAACCTTCAAAACCGGGGATGCCAAGCCCATCTTGACACTTTTCAGGCGTTGTTCTATCTAGGCTAATATTGCTACCAACTGCACCTTTCAAGGCAGGTGAAATTGCTGACCTAGAAAATGTACAGAGAACCTCACGCATGCTAATGCGATAAAAACCTCCGATTGGGAAAAGCTGAAGTTCCTAAAC
>WNWK01052171.1:0-12258 GCA_009830355.1 Cherax destructor | reverse complement strand
ATCTTTTATCCAGGTAGTTTTGGGCGTTTTAAAAGCCCACTGCATGGGAAAGTTGACAAAAAGGATCAATTATACTGCTTATGTGTTTTTTTTTCCATTTTTGGTTATTTTATCCATTTATTTCCATAATTCTTTTTTTACTCATGTGCAAGTCCCACTCCCCCGCCCCCATCCCCTGGCGTCGTAATAAGGCAAATAGATTACGGGGATTTACCCCCAAAAGTTTTAGCAACAGAAAGTCCAAAAGGTTAAAATTCAGCTTTATACATCATTAGTAAGGCCTCACCTAGATTAAGCTCAGTTCTGGTCTCCATATTACAGAATGGACATAAATTCGTTGAAAACATTCAGCGTAAAAGCTAAATTAATACATAGCATTAGAATCTTCCTTACGAAGAAAGATTGAAGACCCTTAAATTACATTCACTTGAAAGGTAGAATGGGGGAGACATGATCGAGGTATATAAGTGGAAAAGGGGTATTAAAAAAGGGATATAAATAAGGTCTTGGGGGTATCTCTCAGAAAACCCCAAAAATGGATTCAAGTTAGATAAGTTTGATTTAGAAAGGATATAGGAAAGTATTGGTTTGGAAATTGGGTAGTTGATGAGTGGAACAGTCTGCCTAGTAGGGTTATTAAAGCTAGGACCTTGGGTAGTTTAAAATTTGGGGTTGGATAAATTCATGAGTGAGGGGGTTGGTTTTGGGGGTAGGACTCCAAAATGAACATAAGAACTAAGAAAAGGGGGAACACTGCAGCAGGCCTGTTTTGGCCCATACCCCGGCAGGGCCTTCACAATCCATCCCACTAACAGAATATTTCTTAACCCAATTTGCAATGCCCCCAAAAAATAAGCTTTGATAATTCTTTTACTCATGTGCGGGGTCCCACTCAAATCCAACCCCCCCTCCTCCTTTAATTTATCCAAACCCAAATTTAAAAAATACCCAAGGTCCTAGCTTCAATAACCCCCTAGGCAGACTGTTCCACTCATCAACTACCCCATTTCCCAAAACCCAAAACTTTCCTATATCCTTTCCCAAATCTAAACATCTTTGAATCCATTTTGCGTGTTCTCTCTTTGGGGAGATATCCTCAAGACCTTATTTATATCCCCTTTGTTTTAAAACCCATTTTCCACTTGTATACCTCGATCATGTCTCCCCCCATTCTCACGTCTTACAAGTGAATGTAATTTAAGGGGTCTTCAATCTTTCTTCGTAAAGGAATATTTCTAATGCTATGTATTAATTTAGTCATTCTACGCTGAATGTTTTCTAATGAATTTATGTCCATTCTGTAATATGGAGACCAGAACTGAGCTGCGTAATCTAGGTGAGGCCTTAAGAACAAATAGAATTATCAAAGCTTATTTCTTGGTAGCATTGAAAATTGGGTTGAGCAAATATTCTGTTAGTGGGACGGATTGTGAAGGACCTTCCTAGTATGGGCCAACGGGCCTGCTGCATTGTTCCTCCTTTCTTATGTTCTTATAAGAACATAAGAAAGGAGGAACACGGCAATAGGCCTATTGGCCCATACTAGGCAGGTCCTTTACAAATCCAACCCACTAACAGAATAAACGCTACCCAAGCAATAAGCTTTGATAATTCTATATACTCACGTACAAGTCGCACTCAAATCCAACCCCTCTTACTCATGTATTTATCCAACCCAAATTTTAAACTACCCAAGGTTTTAGCACGTCAATAAATAGAATTATCAAAGCTTATTGCTTGGGTAGCATTAAAAATTGAGGTGGGAAAATATTCTGCTAGTGGGATGGATTGTGAAGGACTTGCCTAGTATGAGCCAACAGGCCTGCTGCAGTGTTCCTCCTTTCTTATGTTCTTATAAGAATGGAGGAACACTGCAGTAGGCCTGTTGGCCTGTACAGTGGACCCCCGAGTTTTGGTCACCTCGGAAATCGAACAATTATGTAAGTTTAATATTGTAAGTGCTTTTGTATGTGTATTTATGGGGGTCTGAAAGGACTAATCTAATTTACATTTTTCCTTAAGGGAACAAATTCGTTTGGTAATGGCACTTGAACAGCCTTCTGGTGTATAGAACAAAAGTTAGAGATGGAAATAAATGAAATAAAATACCGACACAATGGAAAAATAAACACATAAGCAGTATAATGTGATCCTTTATTGACAACGTTTCGCCCACGCAGTGGGCTTTATAACCATTTGTGACTCGATAAAGCCCACTGCGTGGGCGAAACGTTGTCAATAAAGGATCACATTATACTGCTTATGTGTTTATTTTTCCAAAAGTTAGAGATAAAATAGGTCCCCTTAAAAATAATTATGGGTATCTTACTGACAAAGAGAATGAAATGTGCTCTATTTTTAATAATTATTTTCTCTCGGTTTTCACTCAGGAAGACACTAATAATATCCCAAGAATTAGGTATTTTAGTGGGCCTGAAGAAGATAAATTATGTAGTATCTCAGTCACTAGCGAAATGGTTATCAAACAGATAGACCGTTTGAAGCAAAATAAATCACCAGGCCCTGATGAGCTTTTTTCAAGGGTTCTTAAGGAATGCAAAATGGAACTCTGTGAACCCTTAACTAACATTTTTAACCTATCTCTTCAAACAGGTGTAGTGTCTGATATGTGGAAGATGGCTAATGTAATTCCTATTTTTAAAGCAGGGGACAAGTCGTTACCATCAAATTACCGCCCAATAAGTCTAACATCAATTGTAGGCAAATTATTAGAGTCGATTATAGCTGATAACATAAGAAGCCATCTCGATAGGCATAATTTGATTAATGATACTCAACATGGATTCACCAGGGGCGTTCCTGCCTAACTAATTTATTAACTTTTTCAGTAAGGCTTTTGAGGCAGTTGATCATGATAAAGAATTCGATATTGTTTATTTGGATTTTAGTAAGGCTTTTGATAGAGTACCACATCAGAGACTGTTAAAGAAAGTGGCTGCTCACGGCATTGGGGGAAAAGTGTTTTCATGGATCGAGTCATGGCTCACAAATAGGAAGCAGAGGGTGTGCATTAATGGGGTTAAATCTTAGTGGGGATCTGTAACAAGTGGCGTTCCACAGGGATCGGTTTTGGGCCCGTTGTTGTTTATAATATATATAAATGACCTTGACGAGGAATTACTAGTGATATGAGCAAATTCGCTGATGACACGAAGATAGGTAGGATAATCGATTCAGACGTAGATGTCACGGAACTTCAGGAGGATTTAGACAAACTCAATTCCTGGTCAGAAAAATGGCAGATGCAGTTCAATGTAGATAAATGCAAAGTTCTAAAGCTCGGGAATGTTCATAACCCTAGCACCTACCAGCTTAATAATGTTGAACTCAGCCGTACAGAATGCGAAAAGGATTTGGGGGTTATGGTAAGCAGCAACCTCAAACCAAGTCAGCAATGCCTAAGCGTAAGAAATAAAGCAAATAGATTACTGGGATTTATATCAAGAAGTGTAAGCAACAGAAGTCCAGCGGTTATATTACAGCTTTATACATCATTAGTAAGGCCTCACCTAGATTATGCAGCTCAGTTCTGGTCTCCATTTTATAGAATGGATATAAATTGTTAGAAAACATTCAGCGACGAATGACAAAGTTAATTCATAGCATTAGAAATCTTCCGTATGAAGAAAGATTGAAGACCCTTAAATTACATTCACTTGTAAGACGAAGAATGAGGGGAGACATGATCGAGGTATATAAGTGGAAGATGGGTATTAATAAGGGGATATAAATAAGGTCTTGAGGATATCTCTCCAAGAGAGAACCCGCAATAATGGATTCAAATTGGATAAGTTTAGATTTAGAAAGGATATAGGAAAATATTGGTTTGGAAATAGGGTAGTTGATGAGTGAAACAGTCTGCCTAGTAGGGTCATTGAAGCTAGGACCTTGGGTAGTTTCAAATTTAGGTTGGATAAATACATGAGTGAGAGGGGTTGGATTTGAGTGGGACTCGCACTTGAGTTAATAGAATCTTCAAAGCTTATTTCTTGGGTAGAATTGAAAATTAGGTTGGGTAATTATTCTCTTAGTGGGATGGATTGTGAAGGACCTGCCTAGTATGGGCCAACAGGCCTGCTGCAGTGTTCCTCCTTTCTTATGTTCTTATGTAATGAATTATGACCGAAACTCAGGGGTCCACTGTACTTGGCAGGTCCTTCACAAATCCAACCCATTAACAGAATAAACGTTACCCAAGCAATAAGCTTTGATAATTCTATTAACTCACATGCAAGTCCCACTAAAATCCAACCCCTCTCACTCGTGTATTTATCCAACCTAAATTTGGATAAATGTGGAGGGAGACCTATATAGTATGCTCCTCGTTTAGCTACAAATTCGCTTACCGACGGTGTCTTGGGTCCCTATTTCCGTCGTTAAGTGAGGAGAGGCTGTATACACTTGGAAAATCCTAGAGGGATTAGTACCAAACTTGCACATGAAAATCATTCCCTACGAAAGCAAAAGACTTGGCAGATGATGCAGCATTCCCCCAATGAAAAGCAGGGGTGCCACTAGCACGTTAAGAGACAATACAATAAGTGTCAGGGGCCCAAGGCTGTTCAACTGCCTCCTAGCATACATAAGAGGGATTACCAATAGACCCCTGGCTGTCTTCAAGCAGGCATTGGACAGGCACCTAAAGTCGGTACCTGACCAGCCAGGCTGTGGTTTGCACATTGGACTGTGTGCTGCCAGCAGTTACAGCCTGGTTGATCAGGCCCTGATCCACTGTGAGGCTTGGTCACAGACTGGGCCACGGGGGCGTAGACCCCCGGAACTTCTCCAGGTAAAAATACGTTTCTCGCTGGATACTATACACATGGGAATAATAGCAACCCATGTGTATAGTATCCAACGAGAAACATATTTTCTCAAACCACATGACCTGCTATAAATTACTAGAAAAAGCTTGGGGCTGGCTATGATATCATATAATTTCATACTTGACATCTCAGAAACCCTCCTACCCCATATGGGAGTAGGGGGATGGCGGTAGGGTGGGGTTGGCACCGACCACTGACCACACTCTAAGGGTAACTGTGAACGGTAACACATCTGTATTACACTACTCTGAGAACTCTCCCTATTTTAGTTGCTCCCTTGCAATATTGCAAAGCTCCTGATGATGCACTGAGAAGTGTGAAAGTACTTGAGCTAAAGATTTCCACCCCCTTTGGCTTGTCTTGCATATACTATATACAGTCGACCCCCGGTTAACGAAAAAACTTCATCCCAGAAGCCTGCTCAAGTGCCATTACCGAATGAATTTACTTCCTTAAGAAATAATGTCACGTAGGTTAGTCTATTTCAGACCCCCAAAAATACACTTCCACAAGCACTTACAATATTATACTTACATAATTGTACGATTTCCGGAGTGTTCGTAAACCGGGGTACCACTGTATATATACAGTGGTACCTCAGTGACTTAACTCAGTGAAGACATGTCTTGTGTGCTCTCTGTGAATCTGAAGAAGATGTCCTCTCTTGAGCTACTCTACCAGCAGCTGAAGGAAGAACTGAGGGTAGCTAAGCTTAAGATACAGCGACTGACTGAGGAAAACAAGAGGATTCGTAGTAATCCTCCTGTTGAGAATCCTCAAGCCAAGAAAGGAACCTGGACAGTGCCTAGAACGCATGGGACAAAGTTAAGGATCAAGAGGACGGGTGGAGAGGTAGAAACAACGAAGACCCAGGAGAATGTTGTGGAAACATCGAACCCATTCTCCTTGCTACCCGATGAATGTGAGTCGACTTCTGGGAGCATCAAGACGAACGCCACCAAGGAAGGTAAAAACATTGTTGTTGTTGGGGACAGCCAGGTTAGATACATGGATAGGGCTTTCTGTTTGAATGATAGGAGTAGGAGACAGAGGGTTTGCTTTCCTGGGGCTGGGATGGAGGATATTGTTAGCCGTCTGGACGACATCATGAGAGGTAATGGGAGCAATCCTATTATCTGTCTCAGTGCTGGAGGCAACGATGTTGGCAGACGTAGGAGTGAGGACCTGACTAGCAGGTTTAGGTCAGCAATAGACATAATTAGGAAGAAGGGTGGGAACCCTGTCATATGTGGTATTTTGCCAAGGAGAGGAGTTGGAAATGAATGGCTGTCCAGGGCAATTGGTGTCAATTGCTGGCTGGACAAATACTGTAAGGAAAATTCAGTAACATTCATTGACAACTGGGACCTCTTCTATGGCAGAAATGACATGTATGCCAGGGATGGGGTTCACTTATCCAGGTCTGGGGTGGGGGCACTGGCAACTGCAGTGGAGGGAGCTGTTAGGGCTTTTAACTAGAAATAGTTAGTGGTATGGGTTTTGGGGGGAAAACAGTGAAGACCCAGTGTAGTAATATTATAAGTTCTAGGAGAACTAGTAATAGGCAGAAAAAGGTGGACAGTGGAAAGCTAGTGACACTAGATGACAAGGACAGTAATAGGTATAGTGGAAAAACAGAAATGAGCAGGAAGGGTAAAGAGAAAGGAGGGTCTTTAAATATTTATTATACCAATAGTCGTAGTGCTAGGAATAAGATGAACGAGTTGAGATTAGTTGCAAGTACGGGTAATATTGATGTTTTTGCAATAACTGAGACATGGTTTAATATGAAAAATCGGGACTTGCCTGCCGAATGTCACATTCAGGGTTTTAAATTGTTCCAAGTAGACAGAAGTATCGATAAGGGGGTGGGTGGCACTCTATGTCCGTGATCATTTAAATTGTTGCATAAAAACGGGTATAAAGTCTGAATTAACACATACAGAGTCTGTCTGGATAGAATTTTCAGAGGGTGTGAAAATTGATTTTAGGCGTGATTTACCGTCCTCCAAACTTAGATAGGGAACAAGGAGACTACTTTGGGAGGAAATTGTTAAGGCCACAAGGCACGATAACGTAGTAATTCTAGGGACTTTAACTTTAGTCAGATTGATTGGAATTTCTTGACAGGGAATTTAGAATCTAACGACTTTTAGAAGTAGTTCAGGATTGCTTTTTGAAGCAGTTTGTAACAGAACCTACAAGGGAAATAACCTACTTGACTTGGTTCTGGCAAGCAAGAAACCCTTGTTAATAATTTAGAAATTACAGAGGAACTCGGCTCAAGCGACCACAAGTCAATTACCTTTAGCATTGAATGGATGTATGATAGTAGGGATAATTCAGTAACGGTCCCAGATTTTCGCTTAGCAGATTATAATGGACTTAGAGAACACTTATCAACTGTGCACTGGGGTGACGAAGAAGTATCAATATGACAGTTTTCTTAACACTCTACAGGCTGCCCAAAGAACATTTATCCCATATAAAGAAATTAGATCAAGTAGAAATGACCCAAAATGGATGAATAATAGGCTTAAGTATCTTTTAGAGCAGAAGAAAGGAATTTATAGGCGCATAAAAGAGTGAGGTCATCTTATAAATCAGTATACGGACATTAAGAGGACGTTAAAAGGGAATAAGAAAAGCTAAACGGGACTATGAAATTAAAGTTGCTAGGGATTCAAAAACTAACCCAAAAGTTTTTCCAGGTTTATAGAACAAAAGTTAGGGATAAGATAGGTCCCTTAAAAATAACTCTGGGCATCTTACTGACAAGGAGAATGATATGTGCTCTATTTTTAATAATTATTTTCTCTCGGTTTTCACACAGGAAGACATTAATAATATCCCAGTAATTAATTTTTACAGATGCCCAGAAGAAGATAATTTATGTAATATCACAGTCACTAGCGAATTGGTTAGGAAACAACTAGACCGACTGAAACAAAATAAATGCCGGGTCCTGATGAGCTTTTGTAAGGGTTCTTAAGGAATGCAAAATGGAACTCTGTGAACCAATATCTAACATTTTTAATTTATCTCTTCAAACAGGTGTAGTGTCTGATATGTGGAAGTGGCTAATGTAATTCCTATTTTTAAAGCAGGGGACAAGTCACTACCATCAAATTACGCCCAATAAGCCTGACCTCAATTGTAGGCAAATTACTAGAGTCATTATAGCTGATATTATTAGAAGCCATCTAGATAACCATAATTTGATTAATGATACTCAGCATGGATTCACGAGGGCCGTTCCTGCCTATCTAATTTATTAACCTTCTTCACTAAAGCTTTTGAGGCTGTTGATCACGATAAAGAATTCGATATTGTTTATTTAGACTTTAGTAAGGCTTTTGATAGAGTACCGCACCAGAGACTGTTAAAGAAAGTGGCAGCTCATGGCATTGGGGAAAAGTGCTGTCATGGATCGAGTCATGGCTCACCAATAGGAAGCAGAGAGTGTGCATAAATGGGGTTAAATCCGATGGGGACTTGTAACAAGTGGTGTTCCACAGGGATCAGTCTTAGGCCCATTGTTATTTATAATATATATCAATGACCTTGACGAGGGAATTACTAGTGATATGAGCAAATTCGCCGACGACACGAAGATAGGTAGGATAATTGATTCAAACATAGATGTCATAGAACTTCAGGAAGATTTAGACAAACTTAATTCGTGGTCAGAAAAGTGGCAATGCAGTTCAATGTAGATAAATGCAAGGTTCTGAAGCTCGGGAGTGTCCATAACAAGCACTATAAGTTAAATAACGTAGAACTTAGCCATACAGATTGCGAGAAGGACTTGGGGGTGATGGTAAGCAGCAACCTTAAACCAAGACAGCAATGCCTAAGCGTACGTAATAAGGCAAATAGATTACTGGGATTTATATCAAGAAGTGTTAGCAACAGAAGTCCAGAGGTTATATTACAGCTTTATACATCATTAGTAAGGCCTCACCTAGATTACGCAGCTCATTTTTGGTCTCCATATTACAGAATGGACATAAATTCGTTAGAAAACATTCAGGAGAATGACTAAATTAATACATAGCATTAGAAATTTTCCTTACGAAGAAAGATTGAAGCCCCTTTAAAATTACATTCACTTGTAAGACGAGAATGAGGGGAGACATGATCGAGGTAACAAGTGGAAAATGGGGTATAAAAAAGGGGGATATAAATAAGGTCTTGAGGATATCTCTCCAGAGAACCAAAAATGGTTTCTTAAAAATTTTTGATTTAGAAAGGATATAGGAAAGATTTTTGAAATAGGGTAGTTGATGAGGGAACAGTCTGCCTAGAAAATTTATTGAAGTGGACCTTTTTTTTCAAATTTAGGTTAAATAAATTCATGAGTGGAAAGGTTGGGTTGAGTGGGACTCAATAAAAAATAAATTATCAAAGCTTATTTTTTGGGTAGCATTGAATGGATTGAGCAAGTGTTCTGTTAGTGGGACGATTGTGAAGGACTTGTGTATGGGCCAACAGGCCGCTGCAGTTTCCTCCTTTCTTATGTTTTTTATGAATGCTGTTCAAGTCCCATTCAAACAAATTTATCCCCATAAGGAATAATGTAAAATAGACTAGCCCTTTTAGACCCCCAAAATTACACTTACAAAAACATTTAAAAAAATAAACTTACATAAAGGGGTGATTTGGGACCATTAACCGAGGTACCATTGTATATATGTATATATATTATTTCCATGCGTGTCATAAGGGGGCATAAAATTCCGGGAGCAAGGGCTAGTAACCCTTCTCCTGTATACAGGAACCCAGTAAGGGGGCAAAATTTCCCATTCCAGAGCCTGCCGGCCTTACTAAAAAAAAATTTACTCCCTTAGGAATAATGTCAAGTAGGTTAGTTATTTCCCCCCCAAAAAATACACTTAAAAAAGCACTTACAATATTATACTTACATAATTGTATGATTTCCGGTGCTAAATTCTGGGGGGTCCACTGTATACGTATTACTAAATGTAAAAGGAGAAACTTTTTTTTTTTCCTTTTGCCACCCTCCCTCGGTGGGAAATGGCCAACGTGTTGAAAGAAAGAAAGATATATATCATTTATCTGATACTTCTACTTACACTAGGACACTACACATTCATGTACAGTGGCCCCCGGATTTTTACTGCTCCCAACTCGAACAATTATGTAAGTGTATTTTTGTAAGTGCTTTTGTAAGTGTATTTTGGGGGTCTAAAAACTAATCTAATTTACATTTTTTCTATGGGAACAAATTCGTTGGGTAACGGCACTCGAACAGCTTTTTTGGAGAATTATTGACAAAAATCGGGGTTCACTGTAAAAGCATATAAAACCCCTCATGGCTTTCTTCTATTTTCTTCTAGTTCTTGTTCTTATTTCTTTGAAAAATTAATTCATAGACAAATATATTCCTACCTCACCTCCAACAACGTACTCAACCACTGAATTTGGATTCAGGCCTAATAAAAATACAAATGATGCCATTATACACATGTTAGAAATAATTTACACCGCTCTTGGAAAAAAATCCCGGGGGGGAATCTTCTTTTGATTTACGTAAAGCTTTTGATACAGTTGACCATGATCTGTTACACCTAAATTTACACTATGGTATAAGGACCTCCCTCAACTACCTAAAATCATACCTTAGCAACAGAAACCAATATGTACACAAATGGAGATAGCTCTACCACACAAACTTTTAATGGTGTCCCACAGGAAGTGTTCAGCCCACTTCTCTTTCTCATTTACATTAACGACCTACCAAATGCATCTCAACTACTTAAACCCAATATTTGCAGATGACACTACATTTATCTACTTTAAGCCCAGACATCTAGCCAACACTGTAAATACTGAATTGCCCGAAAATATCTACCTGGATGATGACCAAAAAACCTCTCAATATTGATAAAACCTATTTTATCCAGTTTGGGGAAAAAATTTTCAAAAGCACCACTAAACATAATGATAAACGGGGCCCCCATCACAAAACTCACAGAGGGGAAAAATTTTTAGGAAACCATCTTGACAGTGGCCTCATTTTATACATATATACAACAAATTTCCAAGAAAGTCTCAAGGACCGTGGGGGAAAACTATCCAAAAAATACGGTACTATGTTCCCCAACCAGCTCTCCTTACCCCATATCACTCACTCATTTACCCCTACCTCACCTATGGAATCTGCGCAGGGGCCCCATCAATAACTAATCTCAGACCACAACTCAATGCATATAAAAGGCCCAAAATTTGGAATTCATTACCCGTCATTGCCAAAAAACCCTTTCCTGTACCCCAATTCAAAAGATGCTAAAAATCCCCCTTCTCACCCAAAAACCCAAATGCTCAATATCAAACACTCCCAACAAAGTAGAATAATCACAAATGAAAAAAAACCCGTTATGAATAATACATACATTGAATTTAATTTTTTCAAACTTTTCAAAATCAAAATTTCTTCTTCTTCAACATTGACCTTCCCACCAAGGCGGGGTGGCCCAAAAAGAAAAAAAAAGTTTCTCTTTTTAACTTTAATTGTATACAGGAGAAGGGGGTTTCTAGCCCTTGCTCCCCGGGATTTTAGTCGCTCTTACAACACGCATTTTGGGTTAGGAGGAAAATTCTGTTCCACTTCCCCATGGAGATAAGAGAAATAAGAACAAGAACTAGTAAAAATAGAAGAAAACCCCCGAGGGGGGGTGTATATATATGCTTGTACATGAATGTAATGTGAACCTAAGTGTAAGTAGAAGTAACCCAAAACATCGTGAAATCTTGCATGTTTAGAGGGCAGAAAAAGACACAGCAATCTTTTTTATCATGTAAATTGCTGGTGTCTTTTTTGTCTCTAAAAAATGCAAAATTCAGGGATTTTTGACCTCTACCGGGCCCTTAACTTACCAATTCCACCCCCCGGGGTTTTTTCTATTTTTTTACGGGGTTTTTTTTCCCCTTTTTTCTCCCTGAAATGGAAAAATTTTTTCTCCGTAAGCTAGGAGAATGAAAAACCAGAACAAAAGGGGTTTGGGCCTTTTTCTAAAACGTACTAAAGTAAAAAAAGGAACTTTTCTTTTTTGGTCACCCTGCCTCCCTAAATATGGCTGGTTGTTGAAAGAAAATATATTCAATGGACCCCGGTATGGCCCCCCGCCTAAGTA
The DNA here is from genome assembly GCA_009830355.1 of Cherax destructor. Lineage (NCBI taxonomy): Eukaryota > Metazoa > Arthropoda > Malacostraca > Decapoda > Parastacidae > Cherax > Cherax destructor. The sequence goes on along the minus strand of WNWK01052171.1, from coordinate 254 downwards.
TCAACCGACTCGTGTTTTTGGTTTTCTTTTGGCCCCAATTTGGCCCGACTATCGTCCGTTCCCCATTATAGCCTGCATACCAGACCTGTCCCCCTCCCCCCCGACCTCGTGAAACCAGTCTAGCTTTGTTTACCATTATAACATTACATTTCACAATAAATTCATTGTGTTTAGTGCTTCTTTATTGATTGTGACTGTGAAATAAGCCACCATGCCGAACTTCATATGGCAGCCCTTTGGTAAAGAAAATGACA
>WNWK01052170.1:0-12258 GCA_009830355.1 Cherax destructor | reverse complement strand
TATAAGGGGCCAAACGACTAATGTTTTGTTGATTTACTTGCCTCCCCCCATGCCCCTAAAGTCGTATGACCCGTTTTTGGGTGGCCCAAATTCAATCTGACCGCTCGTGCTGTTTTTTGCAGTCTCGTGAAACCAGGGCGCCACGAGGTCCTGGGGGAGTTGTGGTCAGCACAATTTTTGACACACTTTTTACGTACACCCGGGATAAATTTAAAATTTTTTAATGCAGCCAGACCCCCTCCCCCGGGCCCCTTTCCTAAGGGGGGGAAAAGGGTGACCCCCTTCCCAAAAGGGTAGTAAGGGCGCATACCCCCTCCTTTGGAGAATTTTCCCACACCTGTTTTCATATGGTAAAGCAATTTGGGGTGATCAAAATTGCATGAATCTGATTTCCCAGATTTTCCATGCCTGCAGATACCAAGTGCATGTATTACATAGGCCGGGTTTTTCCGTTTGCCCTGGTTTTTTGTGACTGTTTTCCCCCATTGGGGGGTGTGTTCCGTCTCGTGTCTCCCTTTTGTTACTGGTGCTAACAATGGAGTCTTCAATTTTTTCCGGTAATTTATTTTTGAATTTCCTGGGCACCCCCTTGTTTATTCTACCGTGGTATTGCTAGTTTGTAACACTGTTTTGTGTGTGTCCTTGTCTACACCTGTTTCCCCATCATTTTTTCACTAGAGCTACTGCCCCTCTTCAGGTCACCATCATTTATTTCCCCTTCTTAAAATATTGGGTATCATTTCAACATCTGTACCAGGGCGGTAGCACCATCTCCCCCTGTTTTTTTACTTTCCCAACTGTTATGAAAGCTGTCATTTTTTTTATGAAGTCCGATTTGGTGTTGTCATCTTTTAATATCGATGTGATTTTTTTCCCACAGTTCAGTCTCAGTTGGACATCCCCAAAAACACTTCCTTTTTTTTAATATCTCGGGTAGTAGAGTCTTGAATGCCTACACAAGGGGCGTGGCAGCATTTACCACAAAAGTTGCATGTAATCCATGCAGAGGAACGTTTGGTTGTTTGTTTGCATACTACACAGGGTTTCATGATTGATTTTTGTTGGTTGCTTTACTGTATATTCTACTAATAGGTTCCCTGAAGTGGTGATCCGTCTATTTGTATCGTATCTATTTTATTTGCATGTGTAAGTGTTGGACAATCTTATCTCTTTAAGTTTTGTTATTGTTTGGGAAATTGATAAGGTCCCCTAAAACTCCGTCCGCTTATTAAATCCGGACAATGATACCAGTTTGAATCCAGTCAATGGTTCCCTTATTTCTTGGATCTGACGAGATCCAGTGTCACTTATTTAATGAAACCTGTATGGGTTGTTTGGGTTACGCGAGATAGGCCACTGGAAGATGATTTAAACAGAGTAATAATGATCGGTATGGTACAAAAGTATAACTTGCGTGTTGGACATAAAAACCGGTCCTTCTGGCAGCTACTACTGTATGGCGGCCGTACCTCTGGCACCCTGGTTTACCTCTGGCACCCTGTTTACTTCTGGCACCCTGGTAAACCTCACCCCGCTTTAACACCTGGGTTTCCGTGCACTTATGATTCACTCTACTGGGTTTAGTTTTTGTTTTGTTTTTTCTACACCACAACACTGCTGTTTTTTCTATGATGACTGGAATATATACGGACTTATGTTGGTGAAATCGTTCACTGACAACTCACAACTCGACACTGTTTATCGTATTTTTCAGCTGGACAAATTTCGTATTTCCTCAGGATTGTGCACCTTTTCGTATTTCATAGATTTTTATATCAATGTAATCACTAGATTTTGGTCAGGTATACTAACAGTTTAAAATTATCAATACACGACTTGCGTGGTAAGGATCCGGCGGCCGCTGGCAACTGATTTCAAAACACGAAACTCGTTAGGCCTACACTTCCGCCTTTGTTTCCACTTTAGCATCTATTAACTTATCTGTATACTACGGCACCACTGATATATTCACTATACAGATCTATCTTCACTTTATTTTCAGGGAGACTTTCCTTCCTCTGACAAATAAACGTTCTGTTTTGTTATTTCACACGGCACTTAAGTTCCCCTCTGGCTTTATGGCACTATGTTCTGGCACACTAATTCCCTTGTTTTTGACTCTGTATAACTGTTTTCTGCCTGGTTTGTTGCGAGCACTGGAGGGATGTACCTTATACGATCACTGGAGGGATGTACCTTATAAGATCACTGGAGGGATGTACCTTATAAGATCACTGGAGGGATGTACCTTATAAGATCACTGGAGGGATGTACCTTATAAGATCACTGGAGGGATGTACCTTATAAGATCACTGGAGGGATGTACCTTATAAGATCACTGGAGGGATGTACCTTATAAGATCACTGGAGGGATGTACCTTATAAGATCACTGGAGGGATGTACCTTATAAGATCACTGGAGGGATGTACCTTATAAGATCACTGGAGGGATGTACCTTATAAGATCACTGGAGGATGTACCTTATAAGATCACTGGAGGGATGTACCTTATAAGATCACTGGAGGGATGTACCTTATAAGATCACTGGAGGGATGTACCTTATAAGATCACTGGAGGGATGTACCTTATAAGATCACTGGAGGGATGTACCTTATAAGATCACTGGAGGGATGTACCTTATAAGATCACTGGAGGGATGTACCTTATAAGATCACTGGAGGGATGTACCTTATAAGATCACTGGAGGGATGTACCTTATAAGATCACTGGAGGGATGTACCTTATAAGATCACTGGAGGGATGTACCTTATAAGATCACTGGAGGGATGTACCTTATAAGATCACTGGAGGGATGTACCTTATAAGATCACTGGAGGGATGTACCTTATAAGATCACTGGAGGGATGTACCTTATAAGATCACTGGAGGGATGTACCTTATAAGATCACTGGAGGGATGTACCTTATAAGATCACTGGAGGGATGTACCTTATAAGATCACTGGAGGGATGTACCTTATAAGATCACTGGAGGGATGTACCTTATAAGATCACTGGAGGGATGTACCTTATAAGATCACTGGCACAGTTTTAAGGTTCTAGCACGTAAAGGAGACCGCGAAAAACACGAAAAAACACGGAGCAAGACGGACGCGTGTACAGGCCTACCTGTGGTGAGAGAGCAAGAACATTGTGGTGTGAGAGCAAGAACATTGTCGTGAGAGAGCAAGAACATTGTGGTGTGAGAGCAAGAACATTGTCGTGAGAGAGCAAGAACATTGTCGTGTGAGAGCAAGAACATTGTGGTGTGAGAGCAAGAACATTGTGGTGTGAGAGCAAGAACATTGTCGTGAGAGAGCAAGAACATTGTCGTGTGAGAGCAAGAACATTGTGGTGTGAGAGCAAGAACATTGTGATGTGAGAGCAAGAACATTGTGGTGTGAGAGCAAGAACATTGTCGTGAGAGAGCAAGAACATTGTGGTGTGAGCAAGAACATTGTGGTGTGAGAGCAAGAACATTGTGGTGTGAGAGCAAGAACATTGCCGTGTGAGAGCAAGAACATTGTCGTGAGAGAGCAAGAACATTGTCGTGTGAGAGCAAGAACATTGTCGTGTGAGAGCAAGAACATTGTCGTGAGAGAGCAAGAACATTGTGGTGTGAGAGCAAGAACATTGTGGTGTGAGAGCAAGAACATTGTGGTGTGAGAGCAAGAACATTGTGGTGTGAGAGCAAGAACATTGTCGTGAGAAAGCAAGAACATTGTCGTGAGAGAGCAAGAACATTGTCGTGTGAGAGCAAGAACATTGTGGTGTGAGAGCAAGAACATTGTCGTGAGAGAGCAAGAACATTGTCGTGAGAGAGCAAGAACATTGTGGTGTGAGAGCAAGAACATTGTCGTGAGAGAGCAAGAACATTGTGGTGTGAGAGCAAGAACATTGTGGTGTGAGAGCAAGAACATTGTCGTGAGAGAGGAAGAACATTGCCGTGAGAGAGCAAGAACATTGTGGTGTGAGAGCAAGAACATTGTCGTGAGAGAGCAAGAACATTGTGGTGTGAGAGCAAGAACATTGTCGTGTGAGAGCAAGAACATTGTAATGTGAGAGCAAGAACATTGTGGTGTGAGAGCAAGAACATTGTGGTGTGAGAGCAAGAACATTGTGGTGTGAGAGCAAGAACATTGTATTGTGAGAGCAAGAACATTGTGGTGTGAGAGCAAGAACATTGTGGTGTGAGAGCAAGAACATTGTGGTGTGAGAGCAAGAACATTGTGGTGTGAGAGCAAGAACATTGTGGTGTGAGAGCAAGAACATTGTGGTGTGAGAGCAAGAACATTGTGGTGTGAGAGCAAGAACATTGTCGTGAGAGAGCAAGAACATTGTGGTGTGAGAGCAAGAACATTGTGGTGTGAGAGCAAGAACATTGTGGTGTGAGAGCAAGAACATTGTGGTGTGAGAGCAAGAACATTGTGTTGTGAGAGCAAGAACATTGTGGTGTGAGGCAAGAACATTGTGGTGTGAGAGCAAGAAAATTGTGGTGTGAGAGCAAGAACATTGTGGTGTGAGAGCAAGAACATTGTGGTGAGAGCAAGAACATTGTGGTGTGAGAGCAAGAACATTGTGGTGTGAGAGCAAGAACATTGTGGTGTGAGAGCAAGAACATTGTGGTGTGAGAGCAAGAACATTGTGGTGTGAGAGCAAGAACATTGTGGTGTGAGAGCAAGAACATTGTGGTGTGAGGCAAGAACATTGTGGTGTGAGAGCAAGAACATTGTGGTGTGAGAGCAAGAACATTGTGGTGTGAGAGCAAGAACATTGTGGTGTGAGAGCAAGAACATTGTGGTGTGAGAGCAAGAACATTGTGGTGTGAGAGCAAGAACATTGTGGTGTGAGAGCAAGAACATTGTGGTGTGAGAGCAAGAACATTGTGGTGTGAGAGCAAGCAATGTGTGCTAAGATTATCATAGAATTCCGAGTGTAGTGATTAAAGGATTATTTGGCAGCTTTCATTAGAATAATTCCGTATGATGTGGAAGTGTTGTTTTGTGTATTAAGAGAAAATTGTACAAGGATAATTAAGAGTTTATTTAATTCTTGGGTGTAATTAAAGAGGGCTGGGATTGTTCCAGGAAAAGTGTCAGTGGGAAGCTAAATGAAGCTTTCGGAGCTAAGGGCTTGAATTTCCAACAGGGATGTGAATTAACATGTTAGATCGGGGTGACTGGTGATGTGTGTTATATCTTTACGTACTGTGTTAGCAACCTAACATTTACGATGGGATCCAAGGCGAAACTGTTTAGTGTTCCAAAACTTATAATAATAATAATAATAATAATAATAATAATAATAATAATAATAATAATAATAATAATAATAATAATAATAGCACATTATTTTGTTTTGCAGATCATCATTTTAAGAGAAGAATTACACATACCACCAGCCAGCGAGAAAATCTTATGTAAGTGGCAGAATTGCTGAAGATGAGATATACAACCACCCATGAATGAAACTCTTACCACTTGAAAGTGCGGGTCATAGAGTTTCAAATGACCAGTGATAAAGACCATTCATTGGTACAGACAATTTGAGGAAACAGACTGTTAATGTATAGGTGAGAACACAAGACCACGCACTTGGGTACATCTTTTTGAAACACCTTGTATTATGCACCCTACTCTGTGAGAATTATTACAAGCAGAGTGTTAGTAACAAATAATTTAAAGTTCAGACACTACATACATACCCTCAACTTGCTGTGGATTCACCTTCACTTTACATTTTCAAATTTTGCTGTGAGCCAATAATTAATCTGAAATATTGAATATGGCTTATGCACTTTTTTTTATTTATAACTCACTTGATTTGTATGAGAATATTCATACTAACATAATTATACTATATATTTTAACTTTTAGAATTGACTTTACGTGATATATTATTTAAAGTTTTTTGGGGAATTCATTCTGAAACCAATAAAAAATAAACTCATTTGCACTAAGTATACTTTAAATGTAATAATAATCTCTAAGTGTTACCAGTAGTTACATCTTAATACAATATGTCAACTATGCTCTAGCAACCTCTCTCATATTTTTCCAGATATTACGTGAGGTCAGAATTAAGCATTAATACAGTAGTAACTTCGCACGAATATTACAAGAGAACAAAAATGATACATCAAGACAAAATATAGCAACAATACGCCAGTAACCGGTGACGAACACTACCAGCTGCTTCATCAAGACAAAATATAGCAACAATACGCCAGTAACCAGTGACGAACACTACCAGCTGCTTCATCAAGACAAAATATAGCAACAATACGCCAGTAACCAGTGACGAACACTACCAGCTGCTTCATCAAGACAAAATATAGCAACAATACGCCAGTAACCGGTGACGAACACTACCAGCTGCTTCATCAAGACAAAATAAATCTACACAAACTGGTCAGAACAGATAAGATCTACAGCAAAATTTCTTCCATCCAGGGAAGTGTAACGTTAGACCACATCTAAACTTATTCAAGATCTTTTCTAAATAAATTAGATAAATTTGGTACATTTTTTTTTCCTGTAAGATGTGACACTTGGTGTAGTATTGAATTACTTTACAAACGAAAACATCTAAAATAAATGAATAATAATTATGATAACTGCCTTGTGGAGTCTTATTTATAGAATATAAATGATAAAATATTGATTATATTAGGTATATTATATAAAGTAATTTGTTGTAAATGACATGCGGACATTCATCTAAAGCTTGTGACTAACTCTGTGTTAATCAACTGTATCATCAGTTCTGCTTAAATCATTTCCATCGTCATTTGCTTTCCCTTCAAAGTACTCGTTGTAATTACGTATTTTAAAAAAAGAGAAACAGAGCTCCTTAGGGTTTACAATCTCTCTTAAATTTTCTAATATCCTGGGCTATAGCAGTTACTACGTCTTTTTTGGAAATCTAGCGCAATTTTTGTAATCTAGGTAATCTGGTAAATTTTTGCCACTTTTTTTTGTCACAGTGTTTGTACGACTTTATGTTCATCCTACTGAAAATATTTGTGAATATTTTGTCAATTATTTTGTAATGTTTTTCAACCCAGTTTACAAAGTATTTCTGTCTAGTTTATTTTCAGCATTTCTTGTTTGTTAGAGTAATCTTCACACAGTGGTGCATGTAATTAATATATTTCCTCTTAAACCGTTGTCAGTTAAGGATACCTTAATTTGTAACTTATAAATTTTATATCCCGGGCAGCCATTTTGTAGTATGTCTTCAAAATTTTTGTATTTTGTTCACTTGTTATATCAGGTGCTGACAACATGCCCCTTCTGATGCATATTACAATTTTGGTGTAACATACGTTGTGAACTGCTTTTACAGCATATGTCTATGAATATATATGAAGGCAAATATTTTACTAGCCTGTGATAGTTGCTTCTTTTTATTATATATGTGCGATTCTCCGATGATAATCTTGACTCAGTGAGGACTCTGTCTGCCTTTAATGTTTTTTGTATAAATATTCTCACAATCTCGCATTTCTCATTTCTGGTCCATGACATTTATTAACATTATATTCCATCATAAGCCTCCCACTCCACTTTTAAATCTACCAGGGTCTTCATGCCTACCTAGAATAAATTTTTGTATCATCCACAAAATTGTAAAGATATTTATGATTTCTTTTAGCAATTAAATATATAGTCTGGAAACATCATTGCACACATTAACTAATACAAATACTAAGGAGTCAGTATTTTTTTTGGTAGAAAACATATTAAATAAACATGAGAAATCAGAGAGAAACTATACTATATCGGTGTTCAATTTGTCAAAAAGGATTTAGAAACAAATCAAGTCTAATAAGACATAATAGAACTCATACAGGAGAAAAGCCATACCAGTGTTCAGAGTGTCTGAAGGCATTTTCAGAAAAGTCAGCTCTAAATAGACACCTGAAAATCATACAGGAGAGAATCCATATCAATGTTCTGAGAATCTAAAAGACTTTTCAGAAAAAATCGGTCTAAATAAACACCTGAGTGTTTATACAGGAGAGAAACCATATCAGCTTTCAGATAAATCAGTTCTAGTGAATCACTCATGGATTCAAATTGAAGAGAAACAACAATATTCAGAGTGTCTAAAGGCATTTCCAGAAAATCAATTCTTACAGATCACATAAAAGTTCATACAGGAGAGAAATCTTATCAGTGTTCAGTGTGTCTGAAGGCCTTTGCTAAAAAATCACTTTATTCCAATCACTTGAGAGTTCATTCAGGCGAGAAACCATACCACTGTTCACTGTGTCTAAAACCTTTTTCGACAAATTCACAACTCAATGCCCACCAGAGTGTTCATACTAGCGAGAAACCATATATTTGTTCAGAGTGTCCAAAAGCCTTTTGGAAAAATTCACATTTAATTGCTCATTTGAGAGTTCATACCGGAGAGAAACCATATCAGTGTTCAGAGTGTCTAAAGGCATTTTCCTCGAAATCAAATCTAACTGATCACATGAAAATTCATACAGGAGAGAAACCATATCAGTGTTCAGTGTGTCTCTGGTCATTTGCAACAAAATCCCAAATAAATGAACACATGAGAATTCATACTGGAGAGAAACCATATCAGTGTTATGCATGCCTGAAGTCTTTTTCAAGAAAACCATATTTAAAATCTCATATGAGAGTTCATACAGGAGAGAAACCCTATAAGTGTTTAAAATGTCTAAAAGATTTTTCAGCAAAATCAGTTCTAGTAATCCATATGAGAATTCATACAAATGAGAAGCCATATCAGTGTTTAGAGTGTTTAAAGGCTTTTAAAACAAAATCACAGTTGAATACTCACTTGAGAGTTCATTCAGGAGAGAAACCATTTCAGTGTCCAGAGTGTCTGAAGGCTTTTTCAAAAAACTCAAATTTAAAAAAACATCTGAGAGTGCACACAGGAGAAAAACCATATCAGTGTTCAGAGTGTCTGAAAACCTTTTCACAAAAATCAAATCTAGCAAGTCATCTGAGAGTTCATGCTGGAGAGAAACCTTATCAGTGATCACTGTCTAAATGCCTTTTCAATAAAATTAAAACATAATAATCACTTAAGTGTTCATAAGGAAGAGTCATCCTGGAATTGATGTATTCAGTCTATCAATCGTGAAGGAATTACAGCATACTTTTAATGAAGAAATTTGGAGACTTGTGAATGCCTCTTATGATTCTCTAATATTAAACTGTATTTTCAGTTTATGGTTAACTGTGCACTAGTCATATCTGTGCATTAAAATGTTGAAGCCATTGAAAATAGGTAAACTGAAATCTAACATGATGTAACAGGAATAAAAAAATAAAATGTTCACTTACTTGAGTTTCCCTTTCTGCCTTATTCTAAACTTTTGTCATCTTCTTTGAATGCTGGAAGCTGCGCCACTGAGGCTTTTGAAAGTTATCCCAGCTATTCAATGATGCTGGGAATGGGTTCAACAACTTTGGTCATAGGACACATGAACATACCAACAGTTCCAAGAATTTTACACTCATTACCAACTGTGTGAGGCATTGTGTAGTTTTGAGTAAAATGAAATCATAAAGTTGGAAAAAATTTCATACATCACTTTGGGGATTCCTAATGAAAATAAATGTATTTTATTGTAATAAAATACATTTATTTTATTATAATAAAATAAATGTATTTTATTAACAATTCAATAATTATTGAATCGTTAATAAAAAATAAGTTATCGGATGAAATGAATATTGCTACTGATTTTCTGAATGACTTTACTGACTGACTTGAATGAGTGACCTACTGACTTCAATGACTGACTTACCTACTGACACACTTGATTGGACTGACTTACTGACTGGATTACCATCCCCCTCAGCCCAGATAGGCCTCAGAATGCCTCTCCACTCCCTCCTTCACAGTCATTCACAAGCACCAGCAACCACAATTTAAGATAAGAAATATTATTTCTGTTACATCTGTAGCCTTCAACAACAGAAACATATATAACAACACTGAACAACAATTGAATTATGAAATTTATTTGCTTAAGATTTGGCTTTCTAGAGGGTGCCAGGAATGTAACCCTATTTTTCCCATAAGTTCTTCAGTTCCTTTAACACAGATTCGTCTAACACTGCATTTTCAGGAACCTAACTACCGTCTTAATCGACGGTCTACTGTATATACATATATATAATATATATATATATATATATATATATATATATATATATATATATATATATATATATATATATAAACATATACTATATATATATATATATATATATATATATATATATATATATATATATATATATATATATATATATATATATATATATATATATATATATATTGTATGTATGTATATGTCATGCCTAATAGGTAAAACTGGTCAATTAGCAAGAACTCATTTAAAATTAAATACTTTCTAAAATTTTCTCTATACGTTTAAAGATATTTTTTCATTTATGTTAATGTAAAAATTTATAATTTTGTACCAAGAGAAACTTTGAAAACTTACCTAACTTGACATTGATGATTACTCGGATTCTGCTTGCTGACTTTGCCCAGTGCGGTCACAGCAGCTCTGACTTTCGGTTTTCAGTCTCCCTACGATCCCCGTTGGGGAGGGAACCTTTACCTGATCCACGATGGCTCACAGAGTGAAAATCAAGGCTAAGGACTCTTCAACCACTGATGCTTCCAAGCTTGCCCTTGCAACTGCCCTCAAAAGCAGTTTGCAGTTGAAATTCTCAGGAATTACCACTCTACACGAAGCCTTCCTTGTCACCTTCATCAATGATGAGGAAGCAGAAAAAGTACTCTCACCACCTGCTATCAAGACCCTTGATGATCAAGGTTTTGCTCTTTCAACATCGCCATTTATGAGAGCAAAACGATCTGTGTTTATGAAGCGACTTGACAAACTCATCACCTCCATGACTACCGACGAAATCAAGCAATCAATTGAAGTTCTCAACGACTGGGCTGAATTAGAAGCGGTAATCAAGATCCCCAATGCTTCATCAATGCTGAAAATCACGTTTATAGACGTGAACATGGCTGCCAGAGCTCTCTCTGATGGTCTAGCTGTCTCATACTACTACATCAACTCTGGTCAACTTGAACCTGAACGTTTCAAGCAAATTTCACCTTGCTGGACATGCTTTTCCTACAGTCATTCTACCAACGATTGTCACGTCAAGAACAAGAAAATATGTTCCACCTGTGGGTCTGAAAATCACGACTTTCGTTCCTGCACCTCCACTACTGCTCCTACCTGCACCTCCACTACTGCTGCTACCTGCATCAACTGTAAAAGTGATCATCATACTCTGGCAGCCAAATGTCCTGTTCGAAATGGGATCCTTTGCAAGAAATTAAAGGAAGACCTTAAGAAAACACCAGGCAACTCTCCAACTTATGCTGCAATAGCTAAACTCCAGTCTACTACCACCAAGATCCTGCAAGCCACTCAGCAGCCACCACCACCACCACCACCACCCACCTCGCCTCTGCCTGACGACATCTCCACGAAGATTTATTACTGCATGATGTTTGCTCACATGAACAACGCAGCTCAACCAGGATCCTTCAACACATCGATAAACGAACTTCTTGCCCTCAACAACATAAGAACATAAGAAAGGAGGAACACTGCAGCAGGCCTGTTGGCCCATACTAGGCAGGTCCTTCACATTCCATCCCACCAACAGAACACTTGTTCAACCCAACTTTCAATGCTACCCAAGAAATAAGATTTGATAATTTTATTTACTCATGTGCAATTCCCACTCAAATCCAACCCCTCTCACTCATGAATTTATCCAACCTAAATTTAAAACTACCCAAGGTCATAGCTTCAATAACCCTACTAGGCAGACTGTTCCACTCATCAACTACCCTATTTCCAAACCAATACTTTCCTATATCCTTTCTAAATCTAAACTTATCTAACTTGAATCCATTATTGCGGGTTATCTCTTGGAGAGATACCCTCAAGACCTTTTTTATATCCCCTTTGTTAATACCCATTTTCCACTTGTATACCTCGATCATGTCTCCCCTCATTCTACGTCTTACAAGTGAATGTAATTTAAGGGTCTTCAATCTTTCTTCGTAAGTAAGATTTCTAATGCTATGTATTAATTTAGTCATTCTACGCTGAATGTTTTCTAACAAATTTATGTCCATTCTGTAATATGGAGACCAGAACTGAGCTGCGTAATCTAGGTGAGGCCTTACTAATGATGTATAAAGCTGTAATATAACCTCT
>WNWK01052169.1:0-12258 GCA_009830355.1 Cherax destructor | reverse complement strand
AAATTACCGCCCAAAAGCCTGACCCGTAGGCAAATTACTAGAGTCAATTATAGTGATATTAAAAGTCATCTAGATAACCATAATTTGATTAATGATACTAAGCATGGATTCACGGGGGCCGTTCCTGCCTATCTAATTTATTAACCTTCTTCAGTAAAGCTTTTGAGGCTGTTGATCACGATAAAGAATTCGATATTGTTTATTTAGACTTTAGTAAGGCTTTTGATAGAGTACCGCACCAGAGACTGTTAAAGAAAGTGGCAGCTCATGGCTTTGGGGAAAAAAAAGTGCTGTCATGGATCGAGTCATGGCTCACCAATAGGAAGCAGAGAGTGTGCATAAATGGGGTTAAATCCAATGGGGACTTGTAACAAGTGGTGTTCCACAGGGATCAGTCTTAGGCCCGTTGTTATTTATAATATATATCAATGACCTTGAGAGGGAATTACTAGTGATATGAGCAAATTCGCCGACGACACGAAGATAGGTAGGATAATTGATTCAAACATAGATGTCATAGAACTTCAGGAAGATTTAGACAAACTTAATTCGTGGTCAGAAAAGTGGCAGATGCAGTTCAATGTAGATAAATGCAAGGTTCTGAAGCTGGGGAGTGTCCATAACCCAAGCACTTATAAGTTAAATAACGTAGAACTTAGCCTACAGATTGCGAGAAGGACTTGGGGGTGATGGTAAGCAGCAACCTTAAACCAAGACAGCAGTGCCTAAGCGACGTAATAAGGCAAATAGATTACTGGGATTTATATCAAAGTGTTAGAAACAGAAGTCCAGAGGTTATATTACAGCTTTATACATCATTAGTAAGGCCTCACCTAGATTACGCAGCTCAGTTCTGGTCTCCATATTACAGAATGGACATAAATTCGTTAGAAAACATTCAGCGTAGAATGACTAAATTAATACATAGCATTAGAAATCTTCCTTACGAAAGAAAGAATGAAGACCCTTAAATTACATTCACTTGTAAGACGTAGAATGAGGGGAGACATGATCGAGGTATACAAGTGGAAAATGGGTATTAACAAAGGGGATATAAATAAGGTCTTGAGGGTATCTCTCCAGAGAGAACCTGAATAATGGATTAAGTTAGATAAGTTTAGATTTAGAAAGGATATAGGAAAGTATTGGTTTGGAAATAGGGTAGTTGATGAGTGAAACAGTCTGCCTAGTAGGGTTATTGAAGCAAGGACCTTGGGTAGTTTTAAATTTAGGTTGGATAAATTCATGAGTGAGAGGGGTTGGATTTGAGTGGGAATTGCACATGAGTAAATAAAATTATCAAAGCTTATTTCTTGTGTAGCATTGAACATTGGGTTGAGCAAATGTTCTGTTGGTGGGATGGAATGTGAAGGACTTGCCTAGTATGGGCCAACAGGCCTGCTGCAGTGTTCCTCCTTTCTTATGTTCTTATGTGGCCTGATCGCTAAAGCTCTCGCTTCACACGGCGAGGGTCTGCGTTCGATTCCCAGCTCGGGTAGAAACATTGGGCGTGTTTCTTTACACCGGTTGTCTATGTTCACCCATCAGTAAAATGGGTACCTGGGAGTTAGTCGACTGGTGTGGGTCGCATCCTGGGACAAGGACCTAATTTACCCGAAATGCTCTGCATAACAAGGGACTTTCTATATAGTAGTATGTCATTGATGTCAGCTAGGCCTGTATACCTTGTACATGTACTTGTAGTAAATAAAGATATTATTATTATTATGTTCTTATGAATTACGGAGGCATTGGAAGACGATCAAACCGCAGATGTGATTTACACAGATTTTGCAAAAGCATTTGACAAATGTGATCATGGAGTGATAGCGCACAAAATGAGAGCCATGGGTAATATGGGAGAGGTAGGCAGTTGGATTTTTGGGTTCATAACACACACAACACAAAAAGTACTAGTAAACAAAGCAAGATTCAGCATCAGCAAGGTCAAAAGCTCAGTGCCCCAAGGCACTGTCCTGCACCTCTGCTGTTTCTCATCCTCATAGCATAGATAAAAACACCCATCACACTACTGTATCATCACTTGCAGATGACACTAAAATAAGCATGAAAGTCACTACGGTAGATGACACTGAAAAATTACAGGAAGACATACGCAGGGTTTTCCAGTGGGCAGTGGAGAACAACATGATGTTCAATGATGATAAGTTCCAGATGCTTAGGTATGGAAAGAACGAAGAACTCAAAAAGGAACACTATATACAAAACTCAAGAGGGTCACCAAATAGAACAAAAGGAACATGTAAAAGACCTGGGAATAATTATGTCAGCTGACCTTTCTTTTAATGTGCCCAAGAGTGATTATTATTATGTACTATTAGTATTACTATGGTGTTAAGACTAGAAGGACACTCTTAGTGATTTAATGTGTACCTGCATGCCAGTACAGTGTGTAAGTATATTTAGGTACAGGTACACATAAGTATAATTATCAGAGTACATATAAAATATGCAATAACTTTAAAACACTTGAAATTTTGGAAAGTTTCCAGACATAATAGAGATGTGCTCGCTGAGAATGTAAACAAACCAAGTGGGGAGCGCCGTATTAGAAAGACCGCTTGCTACATAGTTTTGGTAATAATTTGAAATTGCCATATTAGCAAAACGTCGTAAGGGGAAACGCTGTAAAGCGGGGTTCTACTGTACTGACTTTAGGTGCCTGTCCAGTACCTTCGTGAAGACAGCCAGGGGTATGGTTAGGTTATCCAGGGATCTATTGGTAATCCCCCTTATATATGCTGGGAGGCAGGTGAACAGTCTTGGGCCCTTGACACTTATTGTGTTTCTCTTATCATGCTAGTGGCACCCCTGCTTTTCATTGAGGGAGTGTTGCATCTCCTGCCGAGTCTTTTGCTTTCATAGGAATTGATTTTCGTGAGCAAGTTTGGTACTAATCCCTCTAGGATTTTCCAAGTGTATATTATCATGTGTCTCTCCTGCTGCCTGTAATAATCTAAACTTGTATATGTGAACTTTAGTATAAGTGAACTTAAGTGTAAGTGAACTTAAGTGTAAAAGAACTTAAGTGTAAGTGAACAATGGAAATGAGTCACTTTGACTTTTTTTGTTATCCTGGGTAATATACACTATGTATGATAATTGTACTTACGTGTACCTGTGCCTAAATAAACTTACTAACTAAACTTGTATGTTACTATACATAAGTGTAAGTGAACTTAAATAAAGTTAGTAAAGTTACCGAGATCTTGGTAATACAGGTGATGACGAATCAGTATTATCATTATTTCCACTGATTTATCACATTGTGGCAATAAATAATAATATGAGAGAGTCCTCACTTACCTCACAAATAAGTGTTGCAGTGGTAGTTACTCCAGAGCTTCATATAATGACCTGAATTAAGAAAAACGTTTAATAATTTTGAGTATGCTATTGTTGTTGTTGTTGATGTTATTCAGGGCCACCACAGGTGACGCTTTATTGAACCCTAACACCCGGCACTAACATAAAATATTTTGACCAAAAGGGTTGGTGGTTGTCACTCAGCTGATCGAGACGTGCTTTTTGATGGTTCCTCAGTTGTTTGTTGGTGGTGGCGGTCCTGTTTAGGCTCTTCACTATATATTTTTTTCTTGTGTGCGTGTGCTTCTAGTAATTTCTTCCTCTCAAGCGGTGTTATTTGACCCTTTTCTGGAGAGTTTGACTGTTTCCTCGCCTCTGGACCATGATATGGCTATTGTGTTCCCTGCTGGGATTTATAAACGGGCCCTTGAGGTTGATGATGGAGCCAGGCCCATGTCTAGCCCTAAGCGCCACCCAACTTCTTGTCTAGACTGTGTTTCTTCTCCCCACATTACCCCAGATGTGATGGTGGTTCTCGTGCGTCCCAAGGCTGGTGGTACCCCCTTCACCAATCCACGGGAAGTCACTAATGCCATCAGTGGCTCTTCTTTCGGCAAGGCCTGCATAGACGGGGGTGTCCAGCAACTCAGTAGGGGTGCAGCCCTAAGGCTTCGACTACATCGTAAGTCTTTTCTAGCCAGAAATTTACCACTTAATGCCATCCATGTCCTAGGTAAGTGGAATGTAGCCTGCTGGGAGGTCCGCTCCTCAATCCTTGCTGTTGGTTGTTGTTACGGTAGAATTGGACCAATTTCCTCATCCCTCTCAGATGAGGAGATCCATTCTGAGTTGGTTTTGAGTAGGGGGGATGACTTAGGTTTGCGAGAGGTTTGGAGCCTCTCGACTCGTCCTGCCCCGTCTCGTATGGTTCGTGTATGTTTCTCAGGTGCTCTCCCGAAATTTGTAATTTTTGGCAATCTAAGGTTTCCTGTCCTTCCATATACTTTTCCTCTTCTTCGTTGTCGGAAATGTTTCCTTTTTGGGCATTGAGAGTTGTCCTGCCGTGGTAAGGTTAGGTGTGCAAACTGTAGTGGGTTTCACCCAGCAGTCAAAGACGGTGTTGCCTGTACTCGCCCAGCCTCATGCTATTTTTGTAAAGGGGTCCACAAAGTCACATCCCGCTCTTGCCCGGCATATCGCCAGGCTCTTGATTTGGCAAACTCAGCAAGGGCCCAGTCCCTTTCCCTCGATGAATGTAACTCCAGCCTGTGGTCCGTAAAGCCAGTCACAGTTCGTCAGCCCTTGCCTCCGTCTCCAGCGCCCCCCACTAAGGGCATCTCCCCAGCACCAGTGCAGCCGGGCCACCTGTTCTCCGCAGCTGTGAGGACTAATGTCCCTGCTTCAAACCGTTTTGCAGCTCTTGCAGAACTCTCTCTACCTTCAGAGGATTCCCCACCTCCAGGGCAACATCATCTTCAGGTGTCTTCAGATCCGGCTTCCACTGGGGAAGTTATTGCTCATGCTCCTCCTCGTTCACGATGCATATCCTCCCGTCAAGGTGGTGCAGCTTCAAAATCAACTCGCAGTTTGGTACCCCCCCCCTTGTCCAAATGGACCTCTTGCCTGACCCAGTGCCTCACTCCTCACAGACATCCCCCCCCCCTCCATTTCTCCTCAACCCCAGCCCCAGCCTGCCACTGTTTCAGGACCCTTCGCTATTGATGATTCCAATGTTTCACTCTCGCCTGCCTGGGCTTCATTTCTTCGTCCTGTCCTCCATTTGGTGGAGGAAGTGCTTCACTCCTTCCTACAGGGCACCTCTTTTATGACTGAATGTCTCTCGGTTCTCCTTCGCCTCATCGGGCTTCTTAGTTCACACACGTGACTCACTCCCACTACTCTATTTTTCTTCTCTGGAATATTCGTTCCATATTGGGAAAGCTCCCAGACCTCCAGAAGTATCTGGCTGAGGAACAGCCACTCGTGGTGGGCCTCTCTGAGACATGGTTACGTCCTCGTCATTCTGTTCGGCTGTCGGGTTTCACTGTTTATCGTCGGGATCACCTTGAAAGGGGTGGTGGTGGCCTAGCTCTTCTTGTGTGTAGCTGGCTCCAGAGTATGATCTTTTCCCTCCGAACCTATGAGAATGGGGTGTTAGAAACTCTAGCTGTGCGCGTTGCCTTGGGCACTCAGTGGTGCACCTTCCTCCTGATTTACAATCCGGGCAGGTCAGTAACACAGAGTGAGTTTACCCATTACTTTGGGCAACTCAGTGGTTCTGCACTTGTCATAGGGGATTTCAATGCTAGGCACCATTTCTGGGAGCCATCCATTTCTTTTGGAGCCATGAATCCCACAGGTAGGGCCTTGTTCCAAGCCCTCGCATCTCCCCTTTCGTTGCTCACACCACCAGGATTGAAGACTAGAGTGGATCCTTACACAGGGCGAGCTTCTACCCTGGACCTCGTTCTTGGGTGTGGGTATTTCACTACAGCCATTGTTTCTGTAGGCCCCTTCATGGGGAGTGATCATCTCCCTGTCACTGTATCTACCAATGGAGCCCCAACAGTGCCAGTGACGGCAATTCATCCACGGTGGAAAACCACTCAGGCCGGTTGGACGAGTTACAGTAACACACTCTTTGATTATAGCCTGCCTCAAGACTGTTGGACGATGCCGTTGCATCCCTTCAAGGGGCCATGTTAGAGGCAGGCTCACGTTCATTTCTTCTTTCTGGGAGCTTCTCCCATTCTCACCCCCGGGTTCCGTGGTGGAATGATGAGTGCCTCCAGGCAGTGAAGGCCCATCGAAAGGCGTGGGCACAGTGGCGGCGCCAACCTTCAAGGGCTCTACAGTTGGCTTACCGAAGGGCTGACGCTTTATGTCCGAACACTCCTCCATGCAAAACGTGAATCATGGGCTTCTTTCTGTTCTTCTCTTTCTTTTCGCACCTCTGCTAGCTGAGCATGGGGTTTCTTCCACTCTATGCTGGGATCACGATCTGTAAGCCCTTTCCCTGTTGGGGGATGGTGCAACGCCACTCTTCCCTCAGGATAAAGCGTAATTGTTTGCTAGTTTCTTTGGGCCTAAGTTTGCTCTTCCCTCCCCTCTACTTCTAAGGTGAACAAATGGGGTCCTCTGCCCCTGTAGTACCTGAGGTTGACTGCCCAGGTGCTGGCATCTCCCCTTCAGTTCTCATGAACTACAGCGGACACTCTCCCAGCTTTCTTCCCGTTCTTCTCCTGGGGAGGATAACATACCTTATTCATTCTTACTGCATCTACCCCCCTCTTGTACAGATGACATGCTGGAGGTTTTCAATGCCAGCTGGTCTCAAGGAGTTTTCCCCGATGATGCGTGGAAGCACTCTCTCCTGGTTCCAATTCTGAAGCCAGGCAAAGAAAATACCCAACCAGACTCTTACCGACCCATTGCTTTACTGCCCTGCTTGGGTAAAGTGTTGGAAAGACTGGTGGCCACCTGTCTCTCATGGTGGACTGAGGAACATGGCCTCTTACCTGAAAACCAGAGTGGCTTCCGTGAGGGTCGACTTCAATTTGTGCAGTTAGTGCATACTTCATTCGAAAGCCGGGAGTTCCTTCTGGCTGCCTTTTTGGATCTGCGTGGAGCATTTGATTCTGCATCCCACACGGCGATACTTTTTAAGCTAGCTTGCATGGGGCTGGCAGGAGCCCCCCTCCATTGGATGTGCAACTTTTTACAAGGGCGAACCTTCCGAGTTGCAGTAGGTGGCACGATGTCCTCACCCCGTCCTATTTACCGGGGAGTGCCCCAGGGATTCGTTCTTAGTCCTCTCCTTTTTTCTGTATTAATGTCGGATTTCCCTTCCATACAGGGCGTGCATACCCTGGTGTAGGCAGATGATGTGGCCCTTATGTACGGTGCCACTACTTTGCTGGCTGCACAAAAAAAAACTTCAGCATGCCCTACAGTGCATAACATCATGGGCTGCCACCTGGGGTTTGGAGGTTAGTGTCGCCAAGTCCCGGCTCTTATGTTTTACTAGACAGCCTCTACTCTTCCATCTGTTTCATTGGGTCAGCACCACTCCCTTTGGTCTCTTCTCATAGATGGTTGGGTGTCACTTTGGATGAAACCTCTTGACGTGGAGGAACACAAAGCCCTCCACCTCTCATGTGCGCTGCACTGACTCATGCACCAGATCTCTGGCACTAAGTGGGGAGCGATCGAGACCTCTCTTAAATTTTATACAGCTATGGTTCGCAGCAAACTCACCTATGGAGTGAGGTGTATGGCTCGCTTCTTCTCTTCTCTTCACCGCCTGGATATTCTCAGAATTCGGCCATTGCAGTATGCTGGGCGTTCCCCTCTCTCCCCATTGCAGCCTTGGAAGCAGAGTCTGGGACAGTCCCCCTCTCGTCAATGAGAATGGCAAGGAACTGCTTACGGCTCCATCATATGGCCTCTCTGCCTTTACTCACAAAGCTGCCTCTCCCCACGAATGTGGAGGCAGCCTCCGTCCCCACGTTTGGTTCAGCCTTCCTTTGTGGCCAGGGCCCAACGTTCCTTGACCTACCTTTCACTCCCTGCACCAGTGGTGACTCCCTCCCCTCTTCACTCCCCTGTTTCCCCCTGGATGGACCTGACACAGTACATCCACCTGGATTGGCCTTCTAGGAACAGGAAACTCCCCCAGATAGCTGCAATTCTCTTTGAAGAGTTTGGTGCTGTCACATATGGTTCTTCCTTCTCCATCTTCACAGACGGCTCAGCATGAAATCCCCCCCTTCTACTTCTTCTGCTGCATTCTTTGCTGATCTTTCTCTATGTCAAACCTGGCGGTTAGACCCCGCTCACTCGGTCCTAGCAGGAGAGCTCTTCACCATTTATTAGGCCTTGGTTTTTGTCCTTGCTCACCTCCCTCCTCAGCCTTTGGTTCTCTTCTCTGATTCCCAATCTTCCCTAGCACTTTTGTGTTCTGACTGTCCACGGTCCCTACGCGTCCTTGTCCGACAGACGCAGTCTCTTATCCTACGTTTTTGGAAGTCCAGGTTGGAGCATCTTCCTTCAGTGGGTACCTGCCCATGTTGGCATTCGGGGCAATGAAGTGGCCGATCGTGCAGCCTCCCTCGCACATGCGCTTCCTATCATTACCTCTCTTGCACTGGGCCGCAGTGATTTCACAAGGACTGTTTGGAAGGAAATCCGTTATTTGTGGCAAAGGAACTGGTACACTCCCTCTCTACTTCGGCACTGAGTTCTGTCCGATCTTTCAATGGCCCCTGCCCTTGGGCTCGCATCCCAATCGCTCAGTGGATGTTGCACTGACTCACCTCCGGGTTGGGCACTCACGACTGGCGGCTCATCTACCGCCTTCGAATGAGGACTCTCCGTACTGCCCGTGGTGTCCCTCACAGCCTGAGACGGTGGAACACTTCCTACTGTGGTGCCCACGTTATCACTCTGACGGACTGTTTCCGTGCGGCCTTGCACATGTTTGGGGTGCAATCTTTAACCCTACCTCTCCTTCTTAATGGGGAGGGTTTGATCCTCCAGACCGTCAGGAAATATTGGCCTGTACCTGCACATTCTTGCTGGCTTCAGGGCGCATTAAGGACATATAATACGCAGTTATTAGTCTAACATCCTTCCACTTTGGTCGAGGTTCCTTCTCCGAGCGTTGGACGGCAGGGCTCGATACGGCGTATGCTGTCAGTGGCCCTATAAAACCCCAACAACAACAACAACACATTGACCGAATCTGCTAGGCAATGAGAAACATAACAAAGTTTCCTCTGGAAGGAGAAACTGAAACATTAAATTGTAAAGTTAGTCCAGGAGGACTAAACACTGGCAGTGCCAAGTGTCTTACTCCCTGAGCAAACACCTCTGTACTCCACCAACCTCTGACCTCAAGTTCAGTGTTGTCGTCAGGACTTCTGCACCAGCCTTCGTCGGGTGTGGACGTCTCTCTCTCGCCTAAGTATCAGTGACAAATTTCCCCGTTCTCTCTGGGATGCTTGTCCTCATCTATTTTGCCCGCCGGGCACTCTACAGGAGGGCACCTGTTCATCGACTTACTTTTAGCCAGCTCCATTTTCCGCTCTGCGGATAATTATTTAACGGTCTTTGGTGGAAACCGGTTACTGTACTCGGGTGGGGGTGTAGGGTCCCGCTTTCTGGTCCACCGGACCTAATCGGAAACTTTCAAGTTTCTATCTCTATTTCAAAGGAACTTTTGTGCCTTTTCTTTCATGGCCCAGCCTTGGGTAACAAATCTTCCTCGTACCATCGAGAAGTCGGGCTCGATACGGCTTATGCTGTCAGTGGCCCTGATAAACCCAAAGAAGAAGAAGAAAGATGTGTTATAGTCTTGTTGCTGTTTACCATAAGTAAATAACTCAGTTTATTTAATTACACTTATATAAGTGTTGTGTTGTTGGTGTTTACCATAAGTAAATAAGTAAGATTATTTAGCTACACATAAGTTCAGTGTTGTAGTCTTGAATGCCATGAAACAACTCAAGTGACAAATTTATTCAATTCATTCAACACAACTGTTGCATCAATATTAGTCAGTCAAGTGCCATTTCATCAAAACTTTTTACACAGACTCGGAAAAGATTAAAACTAACTACAGTAATAAAGGCATCCCCCAGACAGTTTCCACTTAGGTGTATCTTTTGACTTTGTGCAAAAAGAACTAAGTTAAAGCCAACTAAGGCACTGGTTCAAATAACATTCCAGCCAAATTCGTAAAAGATGATGCCTCTGAGTTACCAGTCCCCATTGTGCACATAATATATTTGTCCATCGCCACCAGTACCGTGCCAGAGGGGTTCAAAGAGGCCAAAATTATTCTTATCTTCAAGAAAAAAAGTAAATTTGACGTATCAATTATATATCTGTTAGTACACTCAGTGTGATGTCCAACATTTTAGAAAAAGTTGTGTATTTTCAAGTAGTTAGGTATCTTAATGACAAAAACATTTTCCATAATTATCTAAGGTATGATAATTATGGAAGTTAGTTGGATTTAGAGTTCCAGGAGGTTTCAGAGGCGGCTCTAAGTAATTCTGGATATTGCTCACAAGGTCATTTTAAAGGTCTCAACAGAGGAACACTCATAGGAATTATACCAGTCAGTCACATGTGCAACAAAGTCCTCATGTTGATCAGGGCGAACAAAGGGGGATGAGCCGAATCGACCTTTTTTTTTATTATGCAAATATTTCAATGGAAATGTGTCTGTGAATTAGGCAGCATTTGAAACATAGACACTGAGTTTTTAGTGACGTTTTCCCTTACAGTTATATAGAAAAAAATGCCTATTTGATAGGGCTTATGGCAATCCCTCTCCTACAAAATTGGTAAGACATACAATGTTCTAGTTGAAATCAGATGAAAGACGAAGAGTTATGTTATGGAAATATAGAACGGTTTGAGCTTTCTGTCAATAGATTGCATTATACAAAATGTTGAAATACGTGTTTTTTTTTTTTAAATTGTTTGGGAAAATAAAAATCACTAACAAGAAACCGTAAAAAACATTGCAAAATCGCTCTCTAATTCAATGGAACCATCATTCATCAATAACCTACGAAAGAATCATGATGCTATGATAAATACTCTTTGCATGAGAGGGATTATAATGTCAATAACTTATTCTTGAGATATTGATAATTATGTAAGTGTACAAACCTTAGGTAATCGCACACCACATTCCAGAGTGCTACACCCAACCATGCTTATTGGAGGCTGCAAGGCCACTGAGAGACATCTGTCGCTCACCCACTACTCCTCACAGAGGTTGGCATGCAGTGTATTTCAAGTGAAACAATCATAAAAATCGCAATTTTAGGGGTAAAAAAAAAACTGACTAATTGCCAACAAGTCTTTTTGCTGACACCAAGAACAAAAAAATACTTTTTAGTATAAACATACTTAGAAATATGATAGAAATAAGCAGATTGCATCAACTTGTTTCCAGAATTATGCATTATTTTTGGGAAGAAAAATTCTTTTCCATAATTTTTTATTTTAATTTTTTATAAATCGAACGACGCTCACCCCCGTTTCCGTTTGAATATCCCACCAGGAAGGATAGTATTACCTATATCTACTGAGGTTAGCCTTGGGAAATGGTCTGATGATATATCTGATACAATGAAAGACTCACAGCTGGCAGAAGTAATGTTGAAGCCAAGACACAGATCAAGGACGCCTCCAAGATACGTGTGGGTTTAAGGTCACCTACAATTTGCACTTATCATGTGCAATATGACCACATTATCATGTGCACATGATAATGTTGCACATTATTATGTGCAACATGACACCTACAATTTGCACATAACTAATGTGCAAATTGTAGGTGACCTTGAACCCACACATATCTATGGAGGCATCCTGATCTGTGTCTTGGCTTCAACATCTTTGCACTGTGGTTCCATGTATCAGATATCATCAGACCATTTTCCCAGCAACCTCACTAAATATAGGTAATCTATCCTTCCTGTGAGAATATTCAAACGGAACATTTAATGTTCCCTGATCAATATGAGGACTTTGTTGCACATGTGACTGACTGGTATAATTCCTATGAGTGTTCCTCTGTTGAGACCTTTAACAATGACCTTGTGAGCAGTATTCAGAACTACTTAGAGTCGCCTCAAAAACCTCCTGGAACTGTTAACCCAACCAACTTCCATAACAATCATACCTCCTATAATAACCATACTTATTACAATGATCTTAAACTTCGAACACTGAAACGTACTGCTCGCAGAATAGGCCTAGCCTATAGAAAAATCATGCCCCTGAATGCTGACGCTCTTTCAAACTGCCCTTGCTGCTGCCAGAGAGCGTATTACAGAGCTGCGGCAAACTGACTGGGAAAAATTTGTCAATGGTCTCAATGCTCACACCCCACTTAGCCGAGCATGGAGG
>WNWK01052168.1:0-12258 GCA_009830355.1 Cherax destructor | reverse complement strand
AGAAGTGTCCCTGTTTGCAGATGATGTGAAGTTAATGAGAAGAATCAAATAAATGAGGATCAGGCGGGAAATAAAAGAGCCCTGGACAGGCTCAAGCCGGGTCCAGTAACTGGCCCCTTTTAAATTTTTTAACCCTGCCAAATGTAAAGTCATGAATATCGGGAAGGGCAAAGAAGACCGCAGACAGAGTATAGTCTAGGTGGCCAAAGACTGCAAACCTCACTCAAAGAAAAAGATCTTGGGTGAGTATAATACCGAGCACATCTCCTGAGGCACACATCAATCAGATAACTGCTGCAGCATACGGGCGGCTGGCAAACCTAAGAATAGCGTTCCAATACCTCACTAAGGAATCATTCAAGACTCTGTACACCATATACGTCAGGCCCATACTGGAGTATGCAGCACCAGTTTGGAACCCACACCTGGTCAAGCACGTCAAGAAATTAGAGAAAGTGCAAAGGTTTGCAACAAGACTAGTCCCAGAGCTAAGGGGATTGTCCTACGAAGAAAGGTTAAGGGAAATCGGCCTGACGACACTAGAGGACAGGAGGGTTAGGGGAGACATGATAACGACATATAAAATACTGCGAGGAATAGATAAGGTGGACAGAGACAAGATGTTCCAGAGAGGGGACACAGAAACAAGGGGTCACAATTGGAAGTTGAAGACTCCTATGAGTCAAAGGGATGTTAGGAAGTATTTCTTCAGTCATAGAGTTGTCAGGAAGTGGAATAGCTTGGAAAGCGACATAGTGGAGGCAGGAACCATACATAGTTTTAAGACTAGGTTTGATAAAGCTCATGGAGCAGGGAGAGAGAGGACCTAGTAGCAATCAGTGAAGAGGCGGGGCCAGGAGCTATGACTCGACCCCTGCAACCACAAATAGGTGAGTACAAATAGGTGAGTACATACAACAGGCCTAGTGTCTAATCGACATGTGCCTAGGACAAAATGGTAACTAACACACACTACAAAACATAACCTATTAAAAAAAATGGGGTCCTGGAGGGACAATCGAAATCTCAGGGGATCAGAGGAAGGCAGGCCTGGAGGATAATCAAAATCTCAGGGGATCAGAGGAAGATATGCCTGGAAAGGAAGAATCGATGGAAGAGCAATGTAAAAAGGTTGGAACAAAAGTGGGAAAGCAAACTAGCTAAGCTTTCTGTGAAAATGGAGAAGACGATGGAGATAGAGAGGAAGAAATGGGAGTTGCGATCTGAAGCTGCAAAAGCCTTAGAAGATGAGATAAGTATGCTGAAGCAGGTAACATGGCCAGTGCCCAGAAGAGACATGCCATCTGAAGTAGGTACACACCTATTAAACAAGGTTCCCAATGGAAAGGAAGGAGACAAGACTTGCGCTAAAGCCCTACCAGTTCACCAAGCAAGGCCAAGGAACAAAGGGGGCGAGCTGTTGGGTACAGTGATAGCAGTAAGGGAGGTCCCATGCAGAGGCAAGACCAAGCCACCAAGAGTTACAGGAAAAATAAGGGAGACAATGACTATGTACAAACATGATCCAGTGATACAGAGGGAAAGGCACTGGAAGGAGGATAGAGAGAGGTCAGTCTTTATTCATGGGCCTCAGGAGAGCGAAGGGAGGATACATAATGAAAGATGGCAGAAAGAAAAACAAGAGATTGGAAACATCTTCCTAGAAATAGGCAAAGAACACATGACTGAGATAATAAATTTTCGGAGACTGGGGGGATACTCGAAGGGTAATCAAATTGATTCTTAAGAGTGAAATGGTGTGGAATAGGATCCTGCAAGAGAAACCACTGCTGAAGGACTCATCAACATACTAGAGGGTGTTCCTAGACCTAGGCTGAACAAGGACAGAACGGCAGCAGCTGAGGGAAAGGAAACAGAAACGAAAGGGGCTAGAAAGAGAGACAGGGATAGAGTCAGCAGAGGACAACCAGAGCCGGGCAGAGCAACAAGCACAAACACACACAGACCCACCCTCAGAACCCCAGAGCCAAACACTCTATCTCAATACAAACCACAATCCACATTCACAGCCACCACCCCACAAAATGCAGTAAAATCCCACAGCACACTGCTCCCCCAACCCCCACAAAATCCTTACAATACAGTGTTGGAGATGAAACTGAAGGAATGGTACAACACTAATAGAATGACGAATAAGTAGGAGTGGCCAAAAAAAAAATCTAAGAGGCATCACCAGACATCAAAGTTCTCAAAGAAACCAAGCAGACAGGAATGATAACAGATGCTGTCTTTCCAACTGGATATCAGATCCTGACAAAAGACAGAGGGAACAGAGAGGGTGGAGGAGTGGCACAACTCATCAAAAACCAAGGGGATTTTGAGGAGCTGGAGAGAGGAGACAGAGGAGAAGCAAAAGACTACAGAAAAAGGAGCACTTCAGTCTGGAGGTATCAAGCTGGTAATTGCAGTGATGAATAACCCACCACAGAATAGCAGAAGGCCAAGACAAGAATATGATGAGAGTAACAAAGCAATGGTTGACACACTTGTTGAAGTGGCTAGAAGGGCCTAAGGGCAGAGGGTGACTTCAACCACAAAAGAAAAACAGACTGGAAAAACCTGGAGCCACATGGGGGCCCAGAAATGTGGAGGACAAAGATGTTGAAGGCAGTGGCGGCTCTTAGCTAAAATTACTGGAGGTGCTGCTTCAGAAAACTTTTAGACATTATTTTAATATTATGTAAAACGAAACCAGCATATGAAAAGAAAATTAATACATAAGATTGATAAAATCATAAACCAAAAAATATTTTTTACTTACATAAATTGTTACAGTTAAAACTTGATCCATTCATTTAAAAACAAAATCCATTCTTCTCGTTCTACTTTCTGAGAAAAGATAAAATACAATAGCTGGAAGTATGATAATCATCTAATTCTACACTTTATCACATTCAATAATATGGTTCATGGTTTTTAAGCACAACACACGTCGCTGAGTCAAAATGAAACACTCCCTTACACTTGCACAACAGGGTCGGCACTGCGTCAGTGACAGTGCTCTCTCTACCTAGCATGCAGCGTCTTATCTCGGACATGTGATGTCCGCATGTGCACAACACCCAAACACCGCTGGAACTGTGAAGCGCACAGTTCCATACAAGGATTTTTGTCATTTTTTCATCTACTAGGGGATGGCTACTGACATAAAGCTTAATGATTATATAATGTACAAGTATAAAGAAAGAATTAAAGAAAGACTTATTATATTGAATGTTATCGATAATATCGAGTGAAAATAGGGGGTGCTGCAGTTCTGCAGCACCCCCGAGCCGCCACTTGTTGAAGGTGGTACTGGAAAACCTCATGCATCAGCACGTTAGGGACACTACTAGAGAGAGAGTGGAGAAGACGAACCAGGCAGACTGGACCAAGAATTCATCTTGGGTAAAGCAGATATTGAGGACATCACATACGAAAAGTTCCTCAGAGCTAGTGATCATGTGGTTCTGAGCTTCAAATATATAGTAGAGTTACTAGTGGAGAGAGAGGACTACACAGGCTTGAGGAACATACAGCACAAGGTTCAGTGGGATAGAGAACTGGCAGGGAAATCAGTAAATAAGATGGTGGAGTGTGTGAAAACAATATGCAGAGCAGCAGAGGAGAGGTTTGTACCCAAGGACAACAGCAATAATAAGAAGACCAAAACTAAATGTGCTGTAGAAGTAGAGAGGCCAAAACTAAATGTGCTGGAGAATGGAAGATGTATAGGATGCAAAGGACCCAGGACAACAAGGAGAGTAGTCAAAGAGCCAGAAATGAATATGCACAGGTAAGGAGGGAGGCCAAGCAACAATACGAAAATGACATAGCAGCGAAAGCCAAGCCCAACCCAAAGCTGTTGTACAGTCACATCAGGATGAAAAGATCAGTCAAGGACCAGGTAATCAGTCTGAGGAAAGAACGAGGCAATATCACAAGAAATGACCGAGAAGTATGTGAGGAGCTCAACATGAGATTTAAAGAAGTATTCACAGCGAAGATAGAAAGGACACCTGAAACCTGGAATGGTGGGGTACACCACTAAGTGCTAGACACAATACATACAACCAAGGAAGAGGCAAGGAGGCTGCTAAGTGTACTAGATACCTCAAAGGCAATGGGACCAGATAACATCTTTCCGTGGGTCCTGAGAGACTGAGCATAGGCGCTCTGTATACCACTAACAACAATCTTTAACACTTCTATCAAAACAGGTATGGAAGACAGCAAATATAGTCCCAATTAAAAAAAAAAGACAGACATGCAGCACTAAACTACTGAATAGTATCACTGACATGCATAGTATGCAAAGTCTTGGAGATTATCAGGAGAAGAGCACCTAGAAAGGAATGAGCTTATCAGCGGCAACCAGCACTGATTCAGAGACAATAAATATTGTCACAAGCCTACTGGAGTTCTATGGCAAGTTGACAGCAGTAAGACAAAAGAGAGAGTGGGGCATGTAGATTACATTTTCTTAGACTGTAAGAAGGCTATTGACACAGTTCGACACAAGAGATTAGTGCAAAAGCTGAAGAACCAGGCAGGTATAACAGTGAAGGCACTGCAATGGATCAAAGAATACCTGTCAGTGAGGCAGCAGCGAGTTATGGTATCTAACGAGGTGTTGGAGTGGGCACCTGTGATGAGCGGGGTTCCACAGGGGTCAGTCCTAGGACCAGTGCTGTTTCTGGTATATGAGAATGACATGACGGAAGGAATAGACTCAGAAGTGTCTCTGTTTCCAGATGATGTCAAGTTAATGAGAAGAATTCAATCAGAGTAGAACAAGGCAAGACTACAAAGAGATCTGGACATGCTACAGGCCTGGTCCAGCAAATGGCTCCTGGAGTTCAATCCCGCAAATTGCAGTCATGAAGATCGGGGAAGGGTAAAGAATACCGGAGACTAAATACAGTCTAGGGGGCCAAAGACTACAAACCTCACTCAAGGAAGAGGATCTAAGGGTGAGTATAACACCGAACACATCTCCTGAGGTGTACATCAACCAAATAACTGCTGCAACATATGGGTGACTAGCAAACTTAAGAATAGCATTCTGACATTTCAGTAAGGAGTCATTCAGGACTCTATACACCATGTACATTAGGCCCATATTGGAGTATACAGCACCAGTGTGGAACCCACACCTGGCTAAGCATGTCAAGAAATAACAAAAAAAGGCACAATACCGTGACTGGAACAATACACACACAACCCGCACACATAAAAAAGAGAGGAGCTTATGACGACGTTTCGGTCCGACTTTGACCATTTACAAAGTCACACTAACACACAGAACAGTAAGAAGGGGTATTTATAAGCAGGCAGACAGGGGAGGGCACTACTACCACTACCACTTCTACCTCCATTATTACCCCTCCACCACTTTCTTGTGCCCTCCCCTGCCTGCCTGCCTATAAATACCCCTTCTTCCTGTCCTGTGTGTTAGTGTGACTTTGTAAATGGTCCAAGTCGGACCGAAACGTCCTCATAAGCTCCTCTCTTTTTTATATGTGCGGGTTGTGTGTGCATGTCAAGAAATTAGAGAAAGTGCAAAGGTTTGCACTGAGACTAGTCCCGGAGTTAAGGGCATATCCTACGAGGAGAGGTTAAAGAAAATCGACCTCACGACACTGGAAGACGGGAGGGACAGTGGGGACATGGTAACAACATATAAAATACTGAAATTAATCGATAAAGTGGATAGGGACTGGATGTTTCAGAGATGGGACACACCAAGAAGGGGTCATTAGTAGAAGTTGAAGAATCAGATGAACCCCAGGGATGTTTGGAAGTATTTCTTCAGGAAAGTGGAATAATCTGAAAAGAGAGGTGGCGGAGGCAGGATCGATACATACCTTTAAGAAGAGGTATGATAAAGCTATGAATCGACTTCTCCAACCACAATTAGGTGAGTACACACACACACATATGTGTACATATATATCCATGGTGTGGGCGGTCTTCACACCATACCCATGGTGTGGGCGGTAGTCACAGCATACCCATGGTGTGGGCGGTAGTCACACCATACCCATTGTGTGGGAGGTAGTCACACCATACCCATGGTGTGGGCTGTAGTCACACCATACCCATGGTGTGGGCGGTAGTCACACTATACCTATGGTGTGGGCGGTAGTCACACCATACCCATTGTGTGGGAGGTAGTCACACCATACCCATGGTGTGGGCGGTAGTCACACTATACCCATGGTGTGGGAGGTAGTCACACCATACCCATGGTGTGGGAGGTAGTCACACCATACCCATGGTGTGGGTTGTAGTCACACCATACCCATGGTGTGGGCGGTAGTCACACTATACCTATGGTGTGGGCGGTAGTCACACCATACCCATTGTGTGGGAGGTAGTCACACCATACCCATGGTGTGGGCGGTAGTCACACTATACCCATGGTGTGGGAGGTAGTCACACCATACCCATGGTGTGGGAGGTAGTCACACCATACCCATGGTGTGGGTTGTAGTCACACCATACCCATGGTGTGGGCGGTAGTCACACTATACCTATGGTGTGGGCGGTAGTCACACCATACCCATTGTGTGGGAGGTAGTCACACCATACCCATGGTGTGGGCGGTAGTCACACTATACCCATGGTGTGGGAGGTAGTCACACCATACCCATGGTGTGGGAGGTAGTCACACCATACCCATGGTGTGGGTTGTAGTCACACCATACCCATGGTGTGGGCGGTAGTCACACTATACCTATGGTGTGGGCGGTAGTCACACCATACCCATTGTGTGGGAGGTAGTCACACCATACCCATGGTGTGGGCGGTAGTCACACTATACCCATGGTGTGGGAGGTAGTCACACCATACCCATGGTGTGGGAGGTAGTCACACCATACCCATGGTGTGGGTTGTAGTCACACCATACCCATGGTGTGGGCGGTAGTCACACTATACCTATGGTGTGGGCGGTAGTCACACCATACCCATTGTGTGGGAGGTAGTCACACCATACCCATGGTGTGGGCGGTAGTCACACTATACCCATGGTGTGGGAGGTAGTCACACCATACCCATGGTGTGGGAGGTAGTCACACCATACCCATGGTGTGGGTTGTAGTCACACCATACCCATGGTGTGGGCGGTAGTCACACTATACCCATGGTGTGGGCGGTAGTCACACCATACCCATTGTGTGGGAGGTAGTCACACCATACCCATGGTGTGGGCGGTAGTCACACTATACCCATGGTGTGGGAGGTAGTCACACCATACCCATGGTGTGGGAGGTAGTCACACCATACCCATGGTGTGGGTTGTAGTCACACCATACCCATGGTGTGGGCGGTAGTCACACTATACCTATGGTGTGGGCGGTAGTCACACCATACCCATTGTGTGGGTTGTAGTCACACCATACCCATGGTGTGGGCGGTAGTCACACTATACCTATGGTGTGGGAGGTAGTCACACCATACCCATGGTGTGGGAGGTAGTCACACCATACCCATTGTGTGGGAGGTAGTCACACCATACCCATTGTGTGGGAGGTAGTCACACCATACCCATGGTGTGGGCGGTAGTCACACTATACCCATGGTGTGGGAGGTAGTCACACCATACCCATGGTGTGGGAGGTAGTCACACCATACCCATGGTGTGGGTTGTAGTCACACCATACCCATGGTGTGGGCGGTAGTCACACTATACCCATGGTGTGGGCGGTAGTCACACCATACCCATCCTGTGGGTGGTAGTCAAAAGATTAGAGGCATACAACGGGTCCAGGGACTGGGCCCCAAAGTTTTGATAGCTGAGCAAGTTACAAAGGTAACTGTGTACATAAGTGAAAACACACAAGCAGATTTATAAGCTAACAGTCCCTTCCCTTCCCCGTCTCCCTCCCCCTAAAGGTTTCCCACCCTCACAGTCTACCCCCTCAGCCCATCCCACTACTCTTGTCTCACTAAACGGTCCACCCCTCATATCCTCAAGCGTCCCCTCACCCCTCTTTTTCCCCCTTTTCACCTCTCTCACTACCTCTCTCTGCCTCTCCCTACGTCTCCCTCTCTACCTCTCCCTACCTCCCTCCCTACCTCTCTCTGCCTCTCCCTACGTCTCCCTCTCTACCTCTCCCTACCTCTTTTCCACATACACACAAAAACAACTCACACATGTAACATATTAAACTCAAACACAACACATACAAAACACACACTGCAACACACAACATACACACTCAACACCCAAACAAAACACACACACACACATACACACACAGAACAGCACAAGGCTAAGGCAGGAATATGATAGGTGTAACATAGATGGTTGATACACTGGCTGAAATGGCCAGAAGGTCCCATGTGGGCAGGCAATGATACTGATTATGGGTGACTTCACAAGGAAATTGACTGGGAAAACCTGGAGCCACATATAAAATACTAAGAGGAATCGACCAGTTGGATAGTTGGATAGGGACAGGATGTTTCAGAGATGGTACACACCAACAAGGGGTCACAGTTGAAAAGTGAAGACTCAGATAAGTTACAGGGATGTTAGAAAGTATTTATTCAGTCACAGAGTGGTCAGGAAGTGGAATAGTCTGGAAAGGGAGGAGATGGAGGCAGGATCCATACATAGCTTTAAGAAGAGGTATGATAAAGCTCACGGAGCAGGGAGAGAGTGACCTAGTAGCGACCAGTGAAGAGGAGGTGGGGCCAGGAGCTATGACTCCACCCCTGCAACCACAATTAGGTGAGTACACACACTATAAAACCTAGCTCATTGTAAATAAAAAATAAGGCCCCAGAGTGGAAGTCGAAGACTCAGGGGACCAGAGGAAGAAGAGTCTGGAAAGGAAGAATCGATAGAAGAGTTGGAAAAATAAACACATAAGCAGTATAATGTGATCCTTTATTGACAACGTTTCGCCCACGCAGTGGGCTTTATCGAGTCACAGACAGATCTACCTGGATACAAGATTCAAGAGTATTTATAGGATTTAGTCAGGTGGAGAATGCTGGGTCAGGTGGAGAATGCTGCATGTGACAATCTTCAGAGTAGTGTGATGGATTCTTAACCTTGAGAAGCTTTAAAAAGAGATTGGACAAGTATCTGTGTAAACCTCTTGCAGTGTTCCATTCTTGAGTTCTATATGGGATAGCGATGAAGAAGTTTCTTGGCAATAGGTTCAGCTATGTTGTAGAAGCCGTTGTTCTGGTTGATGTTGTTGGATATGCAGATAAGTGATGATTCTAGGATTCTTCGGTATTGAGTGTTGTCTTCTCTGGTGATGAGTCTTGCGTTTCTGTAGTTGATTAAATGGTTGTGTAAATTTCGGTAATGAACACAGGCATTCCTTGGGTCGTCAGATCTGCCTGCGTACTGGTGTTCTGAAATACGTGTTTGGAGGTCTCTGGATGCTTCGCCAACGTATAATTTGCTGCAGTCATTACAAGGGATTGTGTATACCCCTGCAGTGGATTGAAGCTTGTCCTGTCTGTTACTGGTAATGTCCTTGATGGTGGTTGATGTGGAGGTGGATACTCAGAATGAGGTATTGGAATAAATGTTAGAAACGTGTTTGGAAATGGAGTTGGTTGGGAGGACTATGTATCTCTTCTCAGCAGTGTCTTCTCTGGGTGTGTTGAAGATGTTTAATGCCCGTCGTCTGCAGTCTCTAATGAAGTGACGAGGATAGTGAAGTTTAGAAAAAACTTGTTCAATGAGGGAGCATTCTTCCTCAAGAATGCATTAAACATTTTCAACACTCTATCAAAAGCCTTACTAAAATCTAAATAAACAATATCGAATTCTTTATCGTGATCAACAGCCTCAAAAGTCGGGCCGAAACGTCGTCGTAAGCTCCTCCCTTTTATATGTATGTTATCCTTCCTTGTGGCCTTAACAATTTCCTCCCAAAGCAGTCTCCCTTGGTCCCTATCTAAGTTTGGAGGACGATATATCACGCCTAAAATAAATTTTTCACACCCCTATGAAAATTCTATCCAGACAGACTCTGTATGTATTATTTCAGACTTTATAGCCGTTTTTATGCAAAAACTTTAAATGATAACGGACATAGAGTGCCACCCCACCCCCCTTCCAGATACTTCTGTATACTTGGAACATTTTAAAACCCTGAATGTGACATTCAGCAGGCATGTCCCGATTTTTCGAATTAAATCACGTCTCAGTTATGGCAAATACATCAATGTTACCTGCACTAGCAACTAATCTCAACTCGTCCATCTTA
Organism: Cherax destructor; assembly: GCA_009830355.1. NCBI lineage: Eukaryota > Metazoa > Arthropoda > Malacostraca > Decapoda > Parastacidae > Cherax > Cherax destructor. The sequence goes on along the minus strand of WNWK01052168.1, from coordinate 2,017 downwards.
TTCCTAGCACTACGACAATTACTATAATATATATTTAAAGACCCTCTTTATCCTTCCTGCTCATTTCTGTTTTTTCCACTGTACCTATTACTGTCCTTGTCATCTAGTGCCACTGGCTTTCCAGTATCCACCTTATTCTGCCTATTACTAGTTCTTCTAGAATTCATAATATTACTACACTGGGACTTCACTGTTTTCCCCCAAAACCCATACCACTAACTTTTGCTAGTTTAAAGCCCTAACAGCTCCCTCCACTGCAGTTGCCAGTGCCCCCACCCCAGACCTAGATAAGTGAACCCCATCCCTGGTATACACGTCATTTCTGCCATAGAAGAGGTCCCAGTTGTCAATGATTGCTACTGCATTTTCCTTACAGTATTTGTCCAGCCAGCAATTGACACCAATTGCTCTAGACAACCATTCATTTCCAACTCCTCTCCTTCGCAAAATACCACATATGACAGGGTTCCCACCCTTCTTCCTAATTATGTCTATTGCTGACCTATACCTGCTAGTCAGGTCATCAATCCTACGTCTGCCAACATTGTTGCCTCCAACACTGAGACAGATAATAGGATTGCTCCCATTACCTATCATGATGTCATCCAGACAACTAACAATATCCTCCATCCCAGCCCCAGGAAAGTCTCCTACTTTTATCTTTCAAGCAGAAGGCTCTATCCATGTATCTAATCTGACTATCCCCAACAAGAACAATGTTCTTATCTTCTTGGTGTCGTTCGTCATGATGTTCCCAGTAGTCGACTCACATTCATCAGGTAACACAGAGAATCGGTTCGATGTTTCCACAACAGTCTCCTGGATCTTTATTGATTATACCTCTTTATCCGTCCTTTTGATACTTAACTTTGTCCCATGCATTCCAGCCACTGTCCAAGTTCCTTTCTTGGCTTGATGATTCTCAACAGGAGGATTACTACGAATCCTCTTGTTTTCCTCAGTCAGTTGCTGTATCTCAAGCTTAGCTACCCTCAGTTCTTCCTTCAGCTGCTGGTAGAGTAGCTCAAGAGAGGACATCTTGTTCAGATTCACAGTGAGCACACAAGACACATCTTCAGACAGCTAAGTACAGGTCACCACTAAGCTAAGTACAGGTCACCACTAAGCTAAGTACAGGTCACCACTAAGCTAAGTACAGGTCACCACTAAGCTAAGTACAGGTCTAACCTATTTTTAAAACTACACAATGTCCAAGCCCATATGATGGTACACAGGAGTTTGTTCCACTCATTCACAACTCTATTACCAAACAAGTGTTTTCCTATATCCTTCCTGAATCTGAACTTTTCCAACTTGAATCCATTGCTGCGAGTCCTGTCTTGGTTGGATATTTTCAGCACGCTATTTACATCCTCTTTATTTATTCCTGTTTTCGATTTATACACCTCAATCATATCCCCCCTAATTCTACGCCTTTCTAGAGAGTGTAGATTCAGGGCCCTCAGTCTATCCTCATAGGGAAGATTTCTGATATATGGGATCAACTTTGTCATCCTCCTTTGTACGTTTTCCAATGCATTTATATCCATTCTGTAATACGATGACCAGAACTGTTAGCTTTATTGTGAACACTTTTGCACTGTTGTCTTGGTTTCAGATAACAGCTAATCAGAACTCTTAAATCCTTTTCGTAATCACAAGTATTAAGAACTTTGCATTTGTCTACATTAAACTGCATCTGCCACTTCTCCGACCACTGCATCAGTCTATTCAAATCATCCTGGAGTGCTCTAATGTCCTCATTAGAATGAATTGGACGGCCTATTTTGATGTCATCAGCAAATTTGCTTATGTTGCTATTTATTTTCTCATCTATGTCATTTATGTAAATTGTAAACAACAGGGGGCCCAAAACTGACCCCTGTGGTACACCGCTTGAGACGTGCCCCCATTCTGATTTCTCACCATTTATGCAAACTCTCTTCCGCCTATTTGTCAACCATGCCTCTACCCAGGAAAAAAATTCTCCTCCTATTCCGTGTGCCTTAAGTTTCCT
>WNWK01052167.1:0-12258 GCA_009830355.1 Cherax destructor | reverse complement strand
AATTTAAAAGGGTTGGGGATTAAAAAACAAACCCCAAAAAAGTTTTTTCCAGGTTTATAGAAAAAAAGTTGGGGATAAGATACCCCCCTTTTTAAAAAATTTTTTTTGGGAAATTTTAAAATGACAAGGAGAATGATATGTGCCTTTTTTTAATAATTATTTTCTCTCGGTTTTCACACAGGAAGACAAAAATCCCCAAAAAATTTTAAATTTTTTACAGAGGCCCAGAAGAAGATAAATTATGTAATATCACAGTCACTAGCAAAGGGGGATTATAAAACAGCTGGAAAAAATTGAAAAAAAATAAATCCCCGGGTCCTGATGAGTTTTTTGGGAAGGGTTTTTAAAGGGGAATGCAAAATGGAATTTCTGTGAACCAATATCTCCTTTTTTTAATTTATCTCTTCAAACAGGTGTAGGGGTCTGATATGTGGAAGGTGGCTAATGTAATTCCTATTTTTAAAGCAGGGGACAAGTCACTACCGTAAAAACTACCGCCCAATAAGCCTGACCTCAATTGTAGGAAAATTTGAGTCAATTATAGCTGATATTATTAGAAGCCATCTGGGATAAAAAAAATTTTGGGGATTAATGATACCCAGCATGGATTCACGGGGGGCCGTTCCGCCCCCCAATTTATTAACCTTCTTCAGTAAAGTTTTTAGAAAAAAAACACATAAGCAGTAAAAAAGACCCCCCTTTTACAACGTTTCGCCCACGCAGTGGGCTTTATCAAGTCACAGACAGATCTACCGGGAAAAAAGAGCAACATGGAGATATAAAAAGGGGACAGTCAGGTGGAGAATGCCTAGTATGGGGCCCAAAAGGCCTGCTGCAGTGTTCCTCCTTTCTTATGTTCTTAAGTTTTGGGGTTTGGGGAAAAAGGGTATTTGGGGTGAGTGGAAAGTTCCAGTTTTTTATTGAAATTTGGCCCTTTGGGGTAGTTTCAAATTTAGGTTAAGAACATAAGAACATAAGAAAGGAGGAACACTGCAGCAGGCCTGTTGGCCCATACTAGGCAGGTCCTTCACAATCCGTCCCACTAACAGAATATTTGCTCAACCCAATTTTCAATGCTACCCAAGAAATAAGCTTTGACAATTCTACCCACTCATGCGCGAGTCCCACTCAAATCCAACCCCTCTCACTCATGAATTTATCCAACCTAAATTTGAAACTACCCAAGGTCCTAGCTTCAATAACCCTACTAGGCAGACTGTTCCACTCATCAACTACCCTATTTCCAAACCAATACTTTCCTATATCCTTTCTAAATCTAAACTTATCTAACTTACATAAGAACATAAGAACATAAGAAAGGAGGAACACTGCAGCAGGCCTGTTGGCCCATTCTAGGCAGGTCCTTCACATTCCATCCCACTAACAGAATATTTGTTCAACCTAATTTTCAATGCTACCCAAGAAATAAGAACATAAGAACATAAGAAACATAAGAAAGGAGGAGCACTGCAGCAGGCCTGTTTACCCATACTAGGCAGGTCCTTCACAATCCGTCCCACTAACAGAATATTTGCTCAACCAAATTTTCAATGCTACCCAAGAAATAAGCTTTGACAATTCTACCCACTCATGCGCGAGTCCCACTCAAATCCAACCCCTCTCACTCATGAATTTATCCAACCTAAATTTGAAACTACCCAAGGTCCTAGCTTCAATAACCCTACTAGGCAGACTGTTCCACTCATCAACTACCCTATTTCCAAACCAATACTTTCCTATATCCTTTCTAAATCTAAACTTATCTAACTTGAATCCATTATTGCGGGTTCTCTCTTGGAGAGATATCCTCAAGACCTTATTTATATCCCCTTTGTTAATACCCATTTTCCACTTGTATACCTCGATCATGTCTCCCTCATTCTACGTCTTACAAGTGAATGTAATTTTAGGGTCTTCAATCTTTCTTCGTAAGGAAGATTTCTAATGCTATGTATTAATTTAGTCATTCTACGCTGAATGTTTTCTAACGAATTTATGTCCATTCTGTAATATGGAGACCAAAACTGAGCTGCGTAATCTAGATGAGGCCTTACTAATGATGTATAAAGCTGTAATATAACCTCTGGACTTCTGTTGCTAACACTTCTTGATATAAATCCCAGTAATCTATTTGCCTTATTACGTACGCTTAGGCATTGCTGTCTTGGTTTAAGGTTGCTGCTTACCATCACCCCCAAGTCCTTCTCGCAGTCTGTATGGCTAAGTTCTACGTTATTTAACTTATAAGTGCTTGGGTTATGGACACTCCCGAGCTTCAGAACCTTGCATTTATCTACATTGAACTGCATCTGCCACTTTTCTGACCAGGAATTGAGTTTGTCTAAATCCTCCTGAAGTTCCGTGACATCTACGTCTGAATCGATTATCCTACCTATCTTCGTGTCATCAGCGAATTTGCTCATATCACTAGTAATTCCCTCGTCAAGGTCATTTATATATATTATAAACAACAACGGCCTAAAACCGATCCCTGTGGAACGCCACTTGTTACAGATCCCCACTCAGATTTAACCCCATTAATGCACACCCTCTGCTTCCTATTGGTGAGCCATGACTCGATCCATGAAAACACTTTTCCTCCAATGCCGTGAGCAGCCACTTTCTTTAACAGTCTCTGATGTGGTACTCTATCAAAAGCCTTACTAAAATCCAAATAAACAATATCGAATTCTTTATCATGATCAACTGCCTCAAAAGCCTTACTGAAAAAAAGTTAATAAATTAGTTAGGCAGGAACGGCCCCTGGTGAATCCATGTTGAGTATCATTAATCAAATTATGCCTATCGAGATGGCTTTATGTTATCAGCTATAATCGACTCTAATAATTTGCCTACAATTGAAGTTAGACTTATTGGGCGGTAATTTGATGGTAACGACTTGTCCCCTGCTTTAAAAATAGGAATTACATTAGCCATCTTCCACGTATCAGACACTACACCTGTTTGAAGAGATAGGTTAAAAATGTTAGTTAAGGGTTCACAGAGTTCAATTTTGCATTCCTTAAGAACCCTTGAAAAAAGCTCATCAGGGCCTGGCGATTTATTTTGCTTCAAACGGTCTATCTGTTTGATAACCATTTCGCTAGTGACTGTGATACTACATAATTTATCTTCTTCAGGCCCACTAAAATACCTAATTCTTGGGATATTATTAGTGTCTTCCTGAGTGAAAACCGAGAGAAAATAATTATTAAAAATAGAGCACATTTCATTCTCTTTGTCAGTTAGATACCCATAATTATTTTTAAGGGGACCTATCTTATCTCTAACTTTTGTTCTATACACCTGGAAAAACTTTTGGGTTAGTTTTCGAATCCCTAGCAACTTTAATTTCGTAGTCCCGCTTAGCTTTTCTTATCCCCTTTTTAACGTCCCTCTTAATGTCAATATACTGATACGCCTATAAATTCCTTTCTTCTGCCCTAAAAGATATTTGAGCCTATTATTCATCCATTTTGGGTCATTTCTATTCGATCTAATTTCTTTATATGGGATAAATGTTCTTTGGGCAGCATGTATAGTGTTCAGAAAACTGTCATATTGATAGCTCTCTTCATTACCCCAGTCCACAGATGATAAGTGTTCTCTAAGTCCATTGTAATCTGCTAAGCGAAAATCTGGGACCGTTACTGAGTTATTCCTACTATGAAACTTCCATTCAATGCCAAAGGTAATTGATTTGTGGTCGCTTGGCCGAGTTCCTCTGTAATTTCTAAATTATTAACAAGGGTTTCCTTGTTTGCCAGAACTAAGTCAAGCAGATTATTTCCCCTTGTAGGTTCTGTCACAAACTGCTTAAAAAAACAATCTTGAACTACTTCTAAGAAATCGTTAGATTCTAAATTCCCAGTCAAAAAATTCCAATCAATTTGACTAAAGTTGAAGTCACCCAGAATAACTACGTTATCGTGCATTGTGGCCTTAACAATTTCCTCCCATAGTAGTCTCCCTTGGTCCCTATCTAAGTTTGGGGGACGGTATATCACACCTAAAATCAATTTTTCATGCCCCTCTGAAAATTCTATCCAGACAGACTCTGTATGTGTTAATTCAGACTTTATACCCATTTTTATACAACAATTTAAATGATCACGGACATAGAGTGCCACCCCACCCCCCTTCCCGATACTTCTGTCTACTTGGAACAATTTAAAACCCTGAATGTGACATTCGGCAGGCAAGTCCCGATTTTTCATATTAAACCATGTTTCAGTTATTGCAAAAACATCAATATTACCTGTACTTGCAACTACCTCAACTCGTCCATCTTATTCCTAGCACTACGACTATTGGTGAAATATACACTTAAAGACCCTCCTTTCTCTTTACCCTTCCTGCTCATTTCTGTTTTTCCCTTTATACCTATTACTGTCCTTGTCACCTAGTGCCACTGGCTTTCCAATATCCACCTTATTCTGCCTATTACTAGTTCCCTAGAATTTATAACATTACTACACTGGGACTTCACTGTTTTCCCCCATAACCCATACCACTAACTTTTTCTAGTTTAAAGCCCTAACAGCTCCCTCCACTGCAGTTGCCAGTGCCCCCACCCCAGACCTAGATAAGTGAACCCCATCCCTGGCATACATGTCATTTCTGCCATAGAAGAGGTCCCAGTTGTCAATGAATGTTACTGCATTTTCCTTACAGTATTTGTCCAGCCAGCAATTGACACCAATTGCCCTGGACAACCATTCATTTCCAACTCCTCTCCTTGGCAAAATACCACATATGACAGGGTTCCCACCCTTCTTCCTAATTCTGTCTATTGCTGACCTATAGCTGCTAATCAGCTCCTCACTCCTACGTCTGCCAACATCGTTGCCTCCAGCACTGAGACAGATAATAGGATTGCTCCCATTACCTCTCATGATGTCGTCCAGACGGCTAACAATATCCTTCATCCCAGCCCCAGGATAACACACCCTCTGCCTCCTATTCCTATCCTTAAGACAAAATTCCCTATCCATAAACTTAATCTGACTATCCCCAACTAAAACAATGTTCTTACCTCGACTGGCGGTGTGCATGACGTTCTCGACGGTCTTTGTAGAGATGGTCTTCGCTGGGATGTCTTCACATTCGTCTGATAACAAGGAGAAAGAGTTGCTGGTTTTCACAGCAGTCTCCTGGACCTTCTTCAACTTCAGCTTCGTCCCTTCAGATTCGACTAGCATCCATTCGTTGGTCTGATCATCGGCGACATTGTTCCGGGGATAATCCTTGCATATACCCTTCAAACGTTGAATCTCTCTTCCATTATTGCGGGTTCTCTCTTGGAGAGATATCCTCAAGACCTTATTTATATCCCCTTTGTTAATACCCATTTTCCACTTGTATACCTCGATCATGTCTCCCCTCATTCTACGTCTTACAAGTGAATGTAATTTTAGGGTCTTCAATCTTTCTTCATAAGGAAGATTTCTAATGCTATGTATTAATTTAGTCATTCTACGCTGAATGTTTTCTAACGAATTTATGTCCATTCTGTAATATGAGTGAGAGGGGTTGGATTTGAGTGGGACTCGCACATGAGTGATTGGAATTGTCAAAGCTTATTTCTTGGGTAGCATTGAAAATTGGGTTGAGCAAGTGTTCTGTTAGTGGGACGGATTGTGAAGGACCTGCCTAGTATGGGCCAACAGGCCTGCTGCAGTGTTCCTCCTTTCTTATGTTCTTATGTTATTTCTTGGGTAGCATTGAAAATTGGGTTGAGCAAATATTCTGTTAGTGGGACGGATTGTGAAGGACCTGCCTAGTATGGGCCAACAGGCCTGCTGCAGTGTTCCTTTTTTCTTATGTTCTTATGGTTCAGAGAACCGACGAGTTGGTAAATTAGACAGGTGAGAGGTGGCAACCATGGCAGTTACAACAAGTGAGAGGATGCAACCATGGCAGTTACAAGAAGTGAGAGGTGGCAACCATGGCAGTTACAAGAAGTGAGAGGTGGCAACCATGGCAGTTACAAGAAGTGAGAGGTGGCAACCATGGCAGTTACAAGAAGTGAGAGGTGGCAACCATGGCAGTTACAAGAAGTGAGAGGTGGCAACCATGGCAGTTACAAGAAGTGAGAGGTGGCAACCATGGCAGTTACAAGAAGTGAGAGGTGGCAACCATGGCAGTTATAAGAAGTGAGAGGTGGCAACCATGAACATAAGAACATAAGAACATAACTTTGGGCATCTTACTGACAAGGAGAATGATATGTGCTCTATTTTTAATAATTATTTTCTCTCGGTTTTCACACAGGAAGACATTAATAATATCCCAGTAATTAATTTTTACAGAGGCCCAGAAGAAGATAAATTATGTAATATCACAGTCACTAGCGAAATGATTATGAAACAGCTGGACCGACTGAAACAAAATAAATCGCCGGGTCCTGATGAGCTTTTGCAAGGGTTCTTCAGGAATGCAAAATGGAACTCTGTGAACCAATATCTAACATTTTTAATTTATCTCTTCAAACAGGTGTAGTGTCTGATATGTGAAGATGGCTAATGTAATTCCTATTTTTAAAGCAGGGGACAAGTCACTACCGTCTAACTACCGCCCAATAAGCCTGACCTCAATTGTAGGCAAATTACTAGAGTCAATTATAGCTGATATTATTAGAAGCCATCTAGATAACCATAATTTGATTAATGATACCCAGCATGGATTCACGAGGGGCCGTTCCTGCCTATCTAATTTATTAACCTTCTTCAGTAAAGCTTTTGAGGCTGTTGATCACGATAAAGAATTGATATTGTATATTTAGACTTTAGTAAGGCTTTTGATAGAGTACCGCACCAGAGACTGTTAAAGAAAGTGGCAGCTCATGGCATTGGGGGAAAAGTGCTGTCATGGATCGAGTCATGGCTCACCAATAGGAAGCAGAGAGTGTGCATAAATGGGGTTAAATCCGAATGGGGACTTGTAACAAGTGGTGTTCCACAGGGATCAGTCTTAGGCCCATTGTTATTTATAATATATATCAATGACCTTGATGAGGGAATTACTAGTGATATGAGCAAATTCGCCGACGACACGAAGATAGGTAGGATAATTGATTCAAACATAGATGTCATAGAACTTCAGGAAGATTTAGACAAACTTAATTCGTGGTCAGAAAAGTGGCAGATGCAGTTCAATGTAGATAAATGCAAGGTTCTGAAGCTCGGGAGTGTCCATAACCCAAGCACTTATAAGTTAAATAACGTAGAACTTAGCCATACAGATTGCGAGAAGGACTTGGGGGTGATGGTAAGCAGCAACCTTAAACCAAGACAGCAATGCCTAAGCGTACGTAATAAGGCAAATAGATTACTGGGATTTATATCAAGAAGTGTTAGCAACAGAAGTCCAGAGGTTATATTACAGCTTTATACATCATTAGTAAGGCCTCACCTAGATTACGCAGCTCAGTTCTGGTCTCCATATTACAGAATGGACATAAATTCGTTAGAAAACATTCAGCGTAGAATGACTAAATTAATACATAGCATTAGAAATCTTCCTTACGAAGAAAGATTGAAAACCCTAAAATTACATTCACTTGTAAGACGTAGAATGAGGGAGACATGATCGAGGTATACAAGTGGAAAATGGGGATTAACAAAGGGGATATAAAAAGGTCTTGAGGGTATCTCTCCAAGAGAGAACCCGCAATAATGGATTCAAGTTAGATAAGTTTAGATTTAGAAAGGATATAGGAAAGTATTGGTTTGGAAATAGGGTAGTTGATGAGTGGAACAGTCTGCCTAGTAGGGTTATTGAAGCTAGGACCTTGGGTAGTTTCAAATTTAGGTTGGATAAATTCATGAGTGAGAGGGGTTGGATTTGAGTGGGACTCGCATGAGTGGGTAGAATTGTCAAAGCTTATTTCTTGGGTAGCATTGAAGATTGGGTTGAGCAAATATTCTGTTAGTGGGACGGATTGTGAAGGACCTGCCTAGTATGGGCCAACAGGCCTGCTGCAGTGTTCCTCCTTTCTTATGTTCTTATGTTCTTACAAGGGGAAATAACCTACTTGACTTGGTTCTGGCAAGCAAGGAAACCCTTGTTAATAATTTAGAAATTACAGAGGAACTCGGCTCAAGCGACCACAAGTCAATTACCTTTAGCATTGAATGGATGTATGATAGTAGGGATAATTCAGTAATGGTCCCAGATTTTCGCTTAGCAGATTATAATGGACTTAGAGAACACTTATCAACTGTGGACTGGGGTGAACAAGAGAGGTATCAATATGACAGTTTTCTTAACACTATACAGGCTGCCCAAAGAACATTTATCCCGTATAAAGAAATTAGATCAAGTAGAAATGACCCAAAATGGATGAATAATAGGCTCAAATATCTTTTAGGGCAGAAGAAAGGAATTTATAGGCGCATAAAAAAGGTGAGGGTCATCTTATAAATCAGTATACTGACATTAAGAGGGACGTTAAAAAGGGAATAAGAAAAGCTAAACGGGACTATGAAATTAAAGTTGCTAGGGATTCAAAACTAACCCAAAAGTTTTTTCCAGGTTTATAGAACAAAAGTTAGGATAAGATAGGTCCCGTTAAAAATAACTTTGGGCATCTTACTGACAAGGAGAATGATATGTGCTCTATTTTTAATAATTATTTTCTCTCGGTTTTCACACAGGAAGACATTAAAATATCCCAGTAATTAATTTTACAGAGGCCCAGAAGAAGATAAATTATGTAATATCACAGTCACTAGCGAAATGATTATGAAACAGCTGGACCGACTGAAACAAAATAAATCGCCGGGTCCTGATGAGCTTTTTGCAAGGGTTCTTAAGGAATGCAAAATGGAACTCTGTGAACCAATATCTAACATTTTTAATTTATCTCTTCAAACAGGTGTAGTGTCTGATATGTGGAAGATGGCTAATGTAATTCCTATTTTTAAAGCAGGGGACAAGTCACTACCGTCAAACTACCGCCCAATAAGCCTGACCTCAATTGTAGGCAAATTACTAGAGTCAATTATAGCTGATATTATTAGAAGCCATCTAGATAACCATAATTTGATTAATGATACCCAGCATGGATTCACGAGGGGCCGTTCCTGCCTATCTAATTTATTAACCTTCTTCAGTAAAGCTTTTGAGGCTGTTGATCACGATAAAGAATTCGATATTGTTTATTTAGACTTTAGTAAGGCTTTTGATAGAGTACCGCACCAGAGACTATTAAAGAAAGTGGCAGCTCATGGCATTGGGGGAAAAGTGCTGTCATGGATCGAGTCATGGCTCACCAATAGGAAGCAGAGAGTGTGCATAAATGGGGTTAAATCCGAATGGGGACTTGTAACAAGTGGTGTTCCACAGGGATCAGTCTTAGGCCCATTGTTATTTATAATATATATCAATGACCTTGATGAGGGAATTACTAGTGATATGAGCAAATTCGCCGACGACACGAAGATAGGTAGGATAATTGATTCAAACATAGATGTCATAGAACTTCAGGAAGATTTAGACAAACTTAATTCGTGGTCAGAAAAGTGGCAGATGCAGTTCAATGTAGATAAATGCAAGGTTCTGAAGCTCGGGAGTGTCCATAACCCAAGCACTTATAAGTTAAATAACGAGAACTTAGCCATACAGATTGCGAGAAGGACTTGGGGGTGATGGTAAGCAGCAACCTTAAACCAAGACAGCAATGCCTAAGCGTACGTAATAAGGCAAATAGATTACTGGGATTTATATCAAGAAGTGTTAGCAACAGAAGTCCAGAGGTTATATTACAGCTTTATACATCATTAGTAAGGCCTCACCTAGATTACGCAGCTCAGTTCTGGTCTCCATATTACAGAATGGACATAAATTCGTTAGAAAACATTCAGCGTAGAATGACTAAATTAATACATAGCATTAGAAATCTTCCTTACGAAGAAAGATTGAAGACCCTAAAATTACATTCACTTGTAAGACGTAGAATGAGGGAGACATGATCGAGGTATACAAGTGGAAAATGGGATTAACAAAGGGGATATAAATAAGGTCTTGAGGATATCTCTCCAAGAGAGAACCCGCAATAATGGATTCAAGTTAGATAAGTTTAGATTTAGAAAGGATATAGGAAAGTATTGGTTTGGAAATAGGGTAGTTGATGAATGGAACAGTCTGCCTAGTAGGGTTATTGAAGCAAGGACCTTGGGTAGTTTTAAATTTAGGTTGGATAAATTCATGAGTGAAAGGGGTTGGATTTGAGTGGGAATTGCACATGAGTAATTAAAATTATCAAAGCTTATTTTTTGGGTAGCATTGAAAATTAGGTTGAACAAATATTCTGTTGGTGGGATGGAATGTGAAGGACCTGCCTAGAATGGGCCAACAGGCCTGCTGCAGTGTTCCTCCTTTCTTATGTTCTTATGTTCTTATAAGAATGGAGGAACACTGCAGAAGGCCTACTGGCCCATACAAGGCAGGTCCTTATCAAAACCACCACTACCTAAGAATTTACTCCTGTACTCACGACACTAATCAAACCCAGCCCCTCCCACTCATATATTTGTCCAATCTCTTTTTAAAGCCACCCAAGGTCCTAGCCTCTATCACCCTACTCGGAAGATTGTTCCACGCATCTACAACTCTGTTCGAAAACCAGTACTTGCCTATGTCCTTTCTAAATCTAAATTTATCCAATTTAAATCCGTTATTTCTCGTTCTTACTTGGTTCGATATCCTCAGTATTTTATTAATATCTCCTTTGTTTATGCCCATCATCCACTTGTACACCTCGATGATTCTCCCCTCATTCTACGTCTCTCCAGAGAGTGGAGATTCAATGCTCTAAGTCTATCTTCATACGGGAGATTTCTTATACTGTAAATCATTTTAGTCATTCTTCTTTGTATGTTCTCCAATGAATCTATATCCATCCTGTAGTAAGGAGACCAAAACTGAGCTGCATAATCCAAATGAGGTCTCACTAGTGATGTATAGAGCTGTAAAATAACTTTTGGACTTCTGTTGCTTATACTTCTTGAAATAAATCCTAGTAATCTGTTAGCCTTATTGCGCACACTTAGGCACTGTTGTCTTGGCTTTAGATTTCTGCTTACCATGACTCCCAAGTCTTTTCACATTCTGTATGATCAAGCTCAACTTCACCTAGTTTATAAATTGAGGGATATTTTCATTACCAACGACTAGCACCTTACACTTGTCCACATTAAACTTCATCTGCCACTTTTCAGACCAAGACATTAATTTATCCAAATCCTCCTGGAGTTCACTGGTATCCTCCTCAGAATGAATTATACGGCCTATTTTTGTATCATCAGCAAATTTACTCATGTCACTTGCAATTCCTTCATCAAGGTCATTTATGTAAATTATGAACAACAATGGGCCCAAAACTGATCCTTGTGGAACGCCACTATGACAAATCCCCATTCAGATTTGACCCCATTAATGGAAACTCTCTGCTTTCTATTGGTAAGCCATGCCTCTATCCATGCTAGAACTTTACCTCCTATACCATGAGCTGCCGCCTTTCTTAAGAGTCTCTTGTGAGGTACTCTATCGAAGGCCTTACTGAAATCCAAGTAAACTATATCATATTCTTTATCACTGTCTACTGCCTCAAATGTTTTATTGAAAACGTCAGTAAATTTGTCAGGCAGGAACGACCTCTCGTAAACCCATGCTGAGATTCATTAATCAAATTATGTTCTTCAAGGTGACTTCTGATAATATCAGCTATAATTGATTCTAATAATTTGCCTACTATAGACGTGAGGCTTATTGGACGGTAATTTGATGGAATGAACTTATCCCCTGATTTGAATATAGGAACTACATTAGCTATCTTCCACATCTCTGGCACAACACCAGTTAGGATGGACGTATTAAACACATTCGTTAATGGCTGACTAAGTTCCATTTTGCATTCTTTAAGTACCCTGGAAAACAACTCGTCGGGTCCCGGGGACTTATTTTGCTTCAGTTTATCTATCTGTTTGATAACCATGTCCCTCGTGACAGTAATATTAGTTAATTTGAATTCTTCAGGAACTGAATAATTGTTAATTTCTGGTATCTCATTTACGTCTTCTTGTGTAAAGACTGACAAAAATAGTCATTAAATAGAGAACACATTTCCAGTTCGTTATCCGTCAGCTGTCCATTCCCAATTTTCAGAGGTCCTACCTTTTCCCTCACCTTCGTCCTGTACACTTGAAAGAACCCTTTTGGATTAGTCTTTGATTCATTAGCAACCTTAATCTCATA
>WNWK01052166.1:0-12259 GCA_009830355.1 Cherax destructor | reverse complement strand
GCCCTGCCCACAGTCCTGGCTCAGTCCACCACAGTCCTGGTCACAGTCCAGGCTACAGTCCTGGTCAAAGTCCGGGCCCCCAGTCCTAGCCACAACACAGGCCATAGCCCGGCCACAGTCCTCCCACCTGGCCCACAGTTCTGGCCACAGCCCTGGCCACAGCCCCGGACACAGTCCTGGCCACAGTCCGGGCTAATCCTGACCACACCCCGGGCCATAGTCTTGGCCATAGTCCTGACCACAGTCGGCTACAGCTGGCCACAGTCCTGACCACAGTCCTGGCCCCAGTTCTGGTCACAGTCCGGCCAGTCCTGGCCACAGTCCTGGCCACAGCCCTGGTCACAGTCCTGGCTACAGTCCTGGCCACAGTCCTGGCCCCAGTTCAGGCCATAGTCCTGTTCACAGTACTGGCCACAGTACTGGCTACAGCCCTGGCCACAGTCCTGGCTAAAGTCCTAGCTACAGTCCTGGCCACACCCCTGGCCCAGTCCTAGCTACAGTCCTAGCTACAGTCCTGGCTACAGTCCTGGCTACAGTCCTGGCTACAGCCCTAGCCACAGTCCTGGCCACAGTCCTGGCCACAGTCCTGGCCACAGCCCTGGCCACAATCTTAGCTACAGTCCTAGCTACAGTCCTGCCCGTAGTCCTGGCTCAATAGTGGATACAGCCCTTGCCACAGTCCTGGGTACAGTCCTGGCTACAGTCCTGGCCACAGTCCTGGCTACAGTCCTGGCTACAGTCCTGATACAGACCTTGTCACAGTCCTGGCTACAGTCCTGGCCACAGTCCTGGCCACAGTCCTGGCTACAGTCCCGGATACAGACATTGTCACAGTCCTGGCTACAGTCCCGGATACAGACCTTGCCACAGTCCTGGCCACAGCCTGGCCATAATCCTAGCTACAGTCCTAGCTACAGTCCTGCCGCAGTCCTGGCTACAATAGTGGATACAGCCCTTGCCACAGTCCTGGCTACAGTCCTGGCTACAGTTCTGGTCACAGTCCTGGCTACAGACATAGCCACAGTTCCACAAAGGGGGCAGTAAAGCAATAGCAAAGAACTACAGACCAATAGCGCTAACGTCCCATATCATAAAAATCTTTGAAAGGGTTCTAAGAAGCAAGATCGCCACTCATCTAGATACCCATCAATTACACAACCCAGGGCAGAATGGGTTTAGAGCAGGTCGCTCCTGTTTGTCCAAACTACTAGACCACTACTGGGCCCCTGTGGTTTAGCGCTTCTATTTGATAATAATAATAATAATCTAGAAGACAAACAGAATGCAGATGTTATATACACAGACTTTGCAAAAAGCCTTTGACAAGTGTGATCATGGTGTGATAGCACACAAAATGCGTGATAAAGGAATAACAGGAAAAGTTGGTAGATGGATCTATAATTTCCTAACAAGTAGAACTCAAAGAGTAGTAGTCAACAGAGTAAAGTCTGAGGCGGCTACAGTGAAAAGCTCTGTTCCACAAGGCACAGTACTCGCTCCCGTCCTGTTCCTCATCCTCATATCGGACATAGACAGGATATAAGCCACAGTGCCGTGTCTTCTTTGCAGATGACACCCGAATCTGTTGACAGTTCCACCGTTGAAGACATGCAAGACTCCAAGCAGACATAAACCAAATCTTTAAATGGGCTGCAGAAAAAATATGAAGTTCAGTGATGAGAAATTTCAATTACTCAGATATGGAAAACGTGAGGAAATTAAAATCTCATCGGCGTACAAAACAAATTCCAACCACACAATAGAGCGAAAACTAATGTCAAAGACCTGGGAGTGATCATGTCAGAGGATCTCACCTTCAAGGACCATAACACCGTAACAATCGCATCTGCTAGAAAAATGACAGGATGGATAATGAGAACCTTCAAAACCAGGGATGCCAAGCCCATGTTGACACTTTTCAGGTCGCTTGTTCTATCTAGGCTGGAATATTGCTGCACACTAACTGCACCTTTCAAGGCAGGTGAAATTGCTGACATAGAAAATGTGCAGAGAACCTTCACGGCACACATAACTGCAATAAACCACCTCAATTACTGGGAACGCTTGAAGTTCCTAAACCTGTACTCCCTAGAACGCAGGCGGGAGAGATACATTATTATATACACGTGGAAAATTCTCGAGGGATTAGTGCCAAACTTGCACACGAGAGTCACTCCCTACGAAAGCAAAAGACTCGGCAGGAGATGTAACATCCCCCCAATGAAAAGCAGGGGTGCCACTAGCACGTTGAGAGAGAACACAATAAGTGTCAGGGGCCCAAGACTGTTCAACTGCCTCCCAGCATACATCAGGGGGATTACCAACAAACCCCTGGCTGTCTTCAAGCAGGCACTGGACAGGCACCTAAAGTCGGTACCTGACCAGCCAGGCTGTGGTTCGTACGTTGGACTGCGTGCGGCCAGCAGTAACAGCCTGGTTGATCATGCTCTGATCCAACATGAGGCCTGGTCACAGACCGGGCCGCAGGGGCGTTGACCCCTGGAACTCTCTCCAGGTATACTCCAGATATACAGTCCTGGCCACAGCCCTGGCCACAGTCCTGGCCACTACCATACAAGATGTACCACACATCACTAACACCTGGCTGTTACTCTCCAACACATTCTCACATTAAACGTCACATTCTGACGTTCTCCTCAACGTCAGTTTTGAAACATTTCCAACTTTCCTGGAAATCGTCTTTTCTTTCGTTATTGTAAGTTAGGCTTAGTTAATTGAAGCTACGTTAAGTTACATATATCCGTGAGCACGTTCATGGAAAGACATGACCAAATTAGAAAAACCAGGTTGAGATACGTCTGGCAACGAGGTTCCTCAGAAAAAAATAGGATTTTAGATTTTGCCACCGAAGTGGCTAGTTTATTGTGCACCCCATATCCATCCTGTGGACGGTAGCGCAAGAGCATATGGATACACAAAAATAGGCACTAGGCCCCAAAAGGGTTAACAATTGTACATTTGGATTTAAATCTACAGTTCACTTATCTGTTACAAGCAAATTTAGGAAATTTGCTAAGTATAACTGGTATCTTATTTTCATTAATAAGATATCTTGACATGTCATATAGGTTATTATACTGTCTATCTCTATATTCCTCAATAAGTGGACAATTAAGCACATAGTGTTCAAGACAGTGACCATATGCCTCATCACATAATTTGCATTTAGTTTGATCATCATCTGTGTCTCCCAAACTGCCAGAAGTACCTGTAGCCAAGCCTAAGCCTGGCCACTACAACATCAGTCAGTACTTGTAGCCAAGCCTAAGCCTGGCCACTACAACATCAGTCAGTACTTGTAGCTAAGCCTAAGCCTGGCCACTACAACATCAGTCAGTACCTGTAGCCAAGCCTAAGCCTGACCACTACAACATCAGTCAGTAACCCAAGAAAGGCAGTGCGTCATCGATAGACTGTTTTATTTCCACTGGGGTCCCAATCTTGTCCCCCAGGATGCGACCCACTCCAGTCGACTAACACCCAGGTACCTACTGTTGCTAGGTGAACGGGACAACAGTTTGGAAACACGCCCAGTGTTTTCCACCCTTGCCTGGGATCGAACCACGGACACTGTGCGTGAGGCGAGGACGTTTCCTACTAGACCACGGGCCCCTCTTGTTACGAGAATGGCTTGACTAGTGCGGGAATGTGGCAAAACATTTATGTAGCCGTCTTGTAACACTATGGTAGTGCATCAAGGTCATGACAGCCTGGTAGTGCATCAAGGTCATGACAGCCTGGTAGTGCATCAAGGTCATGACAGCCTGGTAGTGCATCAAGGTCATGACAGCCTGGTAGTGCATCAAGGTCATGACAGCTGGTAGTGCATCAAGGTCATGACAGCCTGGTAGTGAATCAAGGTCATGACAGCCTGGTAGTGCATCAAGGTCATGACAGCCTGGTAGTTCATCAAGGTCATGACAGCCTGGTAGTGAATCAAGGTCATGACAGTCTGGTAGTGCATCAAGGTCATGACAGCCTGGTAGTGCATCAAGGTCATGACAGCCTGGTAGTGCATCAAGGTCATGACAGTCTGGTAGTGCATCAAAGTCATGACAGCCTGGTAGTGTATCATTGTCATGACTGCCTGGTAGTGCATCAAGGTCAAGACTGCCTGGTAGTGCATCAAGGTCATGACTGCCTGGTAGTGCATCAAGGTCATGACTGCCTGGTATTGCATCAAGGTCATGACAGCCTGGTAGTGCATCAAGGTCATGACAGCCTGGGAGTGCATCAAGGTCATGAGAGCCTAGTAGTGTATCATGATCATGACTGCCTGGTAGTACATCAAGGTCATGAGAGCCTGGTAGTGCATCAAGGTCATGACAGCCTCGTAGTGTATCAAGGTCAAGACTGCCTGGAACTGCATCAAGGTCATGACAGCCTGGTAGTGCATCAAGGTCATGACAAGGTCAAGACTCAGATGAGTCAAAGGGATGTCAGGAAGCATTTCTTCAGCCACAGAGTAGTCAGTCAGGAAGTGGAATAGTCTAGAGAAAGATATAGTGGAGGCAGGAACCATACATAGTTTTAAGACAAGGTATGATAAAGCTCATGGAGCAGGGAGAGCAGAGGCCCAGTAGCAGACAGCGAAGAGGCGGGGCCAGGAGCTGAGTCTCGACCCCTGCAACCACAATTAGGTGAGTACAGCCTGGTAGTGCATCAAGGTCATGACATCCTGGTAGTATATCATGGTCATGACAGCCTGGTAGTGCATCAAGGTCATGACAGCCTGGTAGTGCATCAAGTTCATGACAGCCTGGTAGTGTATCATGGTCATGACTGCCTGGTAGTGCATCAAGGTCATGACTGCCTGGTAGTGCATCAAGGTCATGACTGCCTGGTAGTGCATCAAGGTCAGGACTGCCTGGAACTGCATCAAGGTCATGACAGCCTGGTAGTGCATCAAGGTCATGACAGCCTGGTAGTGCATCAAGGTCATGACATCCTGGTAGTATATCATGGTCATGACAGCCTGGTAGTGCATCAAGGTCATGACAGCCTGGTAGTGTATCAAGGTCATGACTGCCTGGTAGTGCATCAAGGTCATGACTGCCTGGTAGTGTATCAAGGTCATGACTGCCTGGTAGTGCATCAAGGTCATGACTGCCTGGTAGTGTATCAAGGTCATGACTGCCTGGTAGTGCATCAAGGTCATGACTGCCTGGTAGTGTATCAAGGTCATGACTGTCTAGTAGTGTATCATGGTCATGACAGCCTGGTAGTGTATCAAGGTCATGACAGCCTAATAGTGTATCAAGGTTATGGCTGCCTGGTCGTGTATCAAGGTCATGACAGCCTGGTAGTGTATCAAGGTCATGACTGCCTGGTAGTGTATCAAGGTCATGACTGCCTGGTAATGTATCAAGGTCATGCCTGCCTGGTAGTGTATCAAGGTCATGACTGCCTAGTAGTGTATCAAGGTCATGCCTGCCTGGTAGAGTATCAAGGTCATGACTGCCTAGTAGTGTATCAAGGTCATGACAGCCTGGTAGTGTATCAAGGTTATGGCTGCCTGGTAGTGTATCAAGGTAATGACTACCTGGTAGTGTATCAAGGTTATGACTGCATGGTAGTGTATCAAGGTCATGGCTGCCCGGTAGTGTATCAAGGTTATTTCAGCCTGGTAGTGTATCAAGGTTATGGCTGCCTGGTGCTTTACCTGGAGTTTACCTGAGAGGGTTTCGTGGGTCAACGCCCCCGCGGCTCGGTCTGAGACCAGGCCTAATTTTGGATCAGGGTCTGATCAACCAGGCTGTTACTGCTGGCCGCACGCACACTGACGTGCGAACCACAGCCTGGTTGTTCAGGTACTGACTTTAGGTGCATGTCCAGTGCCTTCTTGAAGACAGCCAGGGGTCTATTGGTAATCCCCCTTATGTATGCTTGGAGGCAGTTGAACAGTCTTGGGCCCCGGACACTTATTGTGTTGTCTCTCAGTGTACTCGTGGCGCCCCTGCTTTTCATTGGGGTAATGTTGCATCTCCTGGATACAGTAGTCTTTTGCTTTCATAGGGAGTGATTTTCGTGTGCAAGTTTGGTACTAATCCCTCTAGGATTTTCCAAATGTATATTATCATGTATCTCTCCCGCCTGCGTTCCAGGGAATACAGATCAAGGACCTTCAACCGTTCCCAGTAATTTAGGTGCCTTATCGTACTTATGTGTGCCGTGAAAGTTCTTTGTACAATCTCCAGGTCAACAATGTCGCCAGCCTTGAAGTGGGCAGTTATAACGTGTACAGCAGTATTCCAGCCTAGAGAGAACAAGCGATTTGAAGAGAATCATCATGGGCTTGGTTAACTACCGCCCACAGGATGGGTATGGGGTGCATAATAAAGATATTAAACTAACTAACTTGGCGTCCCTAGTTTTGAAGGTTCTCATTATCAATAATTATGTATCAAGATCATGGCTGCCTGGTAGTGTATCAAGGTCACGGCAGACTAGTAGTGTAACAAGGTCATGGCTGCCTGGTAGTGTATCAAGGTCATGACAGCCTGGTAGAGAATCAACAGTTCTGCTGCTCCATGGAGCCCAATGGAAATAAGTTAAGGACCCCAATGGAAATAAGTCACTTTGTCTGACTTTTTTGGGTCACCCTGGGTTCTCTACACATATGCTACTATGTATGATAATCTATGTAACTGTATTTGTGTATACCTGAATAAACTTACATACTTATTCCAGGCTACGCACCAGAACTCGTTGCCTCTGTTCACCTGGAAGTAGACAGATACCTGGGTGACAGCATCACAGGAAAAAGGATAAAGGTATACCAATAAAGATAAGAAACACTGCTTGGCTTTCTTGGGTTATTCAAGGACTCCAATGGAAATAAGTCACTTTGACCTTTTGGGTTATCCTAGGTAATCTACACATATGCTTCTATGTAACTTGCACCTACAGAACCCACTGAAGTCTCCATGATAATCAAGTCACTTAAAAATAAATCAGGACATCTGTCTCAAGTTCCACCCTTAATATACAAACGAGCTGCTCATGTCCTTTCATATCCTATTTCTTTACTCTTTAACAAATCATTAGAATCTAGCACCTTCCCAACACTACTCAAAACAGCAAGGGTTACACCAATACACAAAGGTGGTGACCCTACAGACGTAAATAACTATAGGCCTATATCAAATCTACCATTGCTATCCAAAATATTCGAGAAACTTGTGCACAAGAGATTATACTCGTTTATAACTACACAAAGCATACTCAACCCCTGCCAATTTGGCTTCAGGAAAAATAAAAGCACTAACGATGCAATAGTAAAAATGATAGACCTGCTTTACACAGCACTTGAAAATAAGGAATATCCACTAGGACTTTTATTGACTTAAGGAAAGCTTTTGACACAGTAAACCACGGCATCTTACTCCACAAACTTGACCACTATGGAATAAGAGGTCATGCACTAGCATACCTCAAATCCTACCTCACTAATAGGTACCAGTATATCACTATTAAAGACACATCCTCCACGACACTACCACTAGACACCGGCGTACCGCAGGAAGTGTCCTTGGTCCCCTGCTCTTCCTCTTATACATCAATGATCTTCCCAATGTATCACAACACTTGAAACCAATACTCTTTGCTGACGATACAACTTATGTCATCTCCACACAAACCTTGCCACGCTTAATACCATTGTTAACGACGAATTAATAAAAATATCAACATGGATGACTGCCAATAAACTTACACTCAACACTGATAAGACCTTCTATATTATGTTTGGCAACAGAACAGATGATCCACAATTAAACATTAAGATCAACTCTACACCTATTGCTAGACATAACGAGGGCAAGTTCCTGGGCCTTCACCTTGACAGCAGCCTGAAATTCAGCACCCATATCCAACACATAACAAAGAA
The DNA here is from genome assembly GCA_009830355.1 of Cherax destructor. Classification (NCBI taxonomy): domain Eukaryota; kingdom Metazoa; phylum Arthropoda; class Malacostraca; order Decapoda; family Parastacidae; genus Cherax; species Cherax destructor. The sequence continues at coordinate 4,350 of WNWK01052166.1, read as the reverse complement.
AGTGTCCAAAACTGTGGGGATCCTCTCTAAGATACTGTATTATGTACCACAATCAGCCCTACTCACACTATACTACTCACTCATCTATCCCTACCTCACATATGCCATTTGTGCATGGGGATCAACAGCAATTACCCACCTAAAGCCAATAATAACTCAACAAAAAGCCGCAGTAAGAATTATCACACAATCCAACGCTAGGCAGCACACCCCCCCACTCTTCAAAGACCTAAACCTACTCACTGTCCAGAACATCCATACTTACTACTCTGCTATCTACATTTATAGAACCATTAATTCCAACTTTAACCCTGAGCTAAAACACTTTCTTGACAGTTGTGACAGGACCCATAGACATAATACCAGACATAAACATCTCTTTGACATTCCCCGTGTCCGACTAAATCTATACAAAAATTCAATGCGCATAAAAGGGCCTAAAATCTGGAACTCCCTGCCTGAAAACTCTAGAACTGCAGACACAACCTCCATTTTCAAAAGCACCGTTAAAAAACATCTTATCTCACTTACGCACCCAACCGGTAGTTAACCATACGAAAACTACTTTATCTTGCACATATCCACAGCAAAATACACTTATTGATATCTGTGATTCTCCTTAATTTGCACATTACTAACCACAGCAAAATACACTTATTGATATCTGTGATTCCCCTTAATTTGCACAGTTCTAACCAAAATTCTAATACAACTATTGCTCCATAATACTTAAGCTAGTCATAAGTTTGCCTAAGATACTCCAATATAGAAACTATATTATGCCAATATATCACCTTTATCATTAATATATAAACTAATTGCTAACTTTTTATACTAATTGTTAAATTCTCAATGTTTAAATTCCAGTACCTAAATTTTGTAAACCTAACCTTACAATCTGTATATCCATTGTATAGCTATTGAGTAAGACCTATCATAAGACTGCCTGAAAAGCCTAGGCATACCTAGGCATATTATTGGCCATCTTGTAATATCAACTTTAATGTATAACTATAAGTACCCCCACCTTGTATTACATGAAATAAAGAATTTGAATTTGAATTTGAATTTGAACTTGATCGCTAGGGCACTCAGCTCACACACTGAGGTACGAAGTTCGAATCCCGGGACGTGTTTCCATAAGACACCTTCTGTCCATGTTCACCCATCAGCATAAAATGGGTACCTGGGTGTTAGTCGACTGGTGTGGGTCGCATCCTGGGACAAAACTGACCTAATTTGCCCGAAATAATCAGCATAACAAGCGGCTTTCTATATAGCAGTACGTCATTGATGTCAGCTAGGCCTGTCTACCTTGTACATGTACATGTAGAAATAAAGATATTATTATTATTATGTATGATAATTTAGGTAACTGTATTTGTGTACATGTACCTGAATAAACTTACTAACAAAGATGAATTTTATTATTTATTTCCATGGGGACGAGTCTAATTGAACATAGTTCGGGAAAGCTTGTTAAAGGTGACATGGAAATATATTATATTTTAAACAATTGCTTCTTGGTTTTAAGAATTAGGAAAAAGGTCGCCTCCAAATACGTGCGCGTAAAAGGAAAATGCTCAAGTTCCCCTTAAATTTAGTTATAAAAAACTTAGCCCCGTCCAGCTCCTTTTTCTGTTGAGGAATTGACGTAGCAAGTAGATTTATTTGGATTATTAACTCGGAGGTTAGAAACCAAGAACAGTCCAAGAAAACCATTCTGGTTTATTTCCAATGGGGTCCTTCCCCAGGATGCTTAATATTAAACATATTCACACTTTCTACTGTGCACACTGTCTACAACACTCATGATTCTAAGTAAGTTAATATTTAGGTACAGGTACACATAAGTACAATTATAATAACATAATATCTTTATTTACTACAATTACATGTATAAGGTATACAGACCATAGCTGACATGGGCCAACAGGCCTGCTGCAGTGTTCCTCCTTTCTTATGTTCTTATCTAGAAAGCCCCTTGTTATGCAGAGCATTTCGGGCAAATTAGGTCAGTTTTGTCCCAGGATGCGACCCACACCAGTCGACTAACACCCAGGTACCCATTTTACTGATGGGTGAACACAGTCAACCAATGTAAAGAAACACGCCCAATGTTTCTACCCTCCCTGGGAATCGAACCCAGACGCTCGACGTGTGAAGCGAGAGCTTTAGTCACCATTCTAACCCAAAAAGAGTCAAAGTGACTTATTTTCATTGGGGTCTTAATAAGCTAGATCCCAAATTCTATCTTTGGAACTGAAACACATCACAAAGAACAAGTATCTTTGATATTCCATGTATACGTCTCAAACTGTTCAAAAAGTCAGTGCAAATAAAAGGCCCCAAAATTTGGAACTCTCGGCCTGAAAACACACAAAAAAATTCCGTCTACCAATATCTTTAATAATATGTCAAAAACTTTTAAATCTCTCCTAAATGTTATATCCATTAACTGTCTATAAATTCTCGTGCTTTGATTTCACCGCCTCATTTCAGTTACTCCATAAATGCAGATCTTTGAAGCCAGTGGAAGGCCTCGGTCAGATGACCAAAAGCTCCAGCTGTGGGTCATCATATGACTGAGAACAGCGTCAGGAAACATTTGTCCTGTTTCCTGACAAACCTTACCTAACCTAACTGATGTAAATTCTGTGCAATTTATTTGTAATTGACCAATTTGTTATTTGCAACCTCTTTCATTGTATTTGTGTTTGTAATGAGTTACACAAGCTGTACTGATAACAAATGTCTTAAATAATATGCTTGGTCTACATTTAAGTACATTGTATGGAAGCTGGAAAACGTACAGAGGAAGATGACAAAGTTGATCCCATGTATCAGAAATCTTCCCTATGAGGATAGACTGAGGACCCTGAATCTGCACTCTCTAGAAAGGCGAAGAATTAGGGGGAAAATGATTGAGGTGTATAAATGGAAAACAGAAATAAATAAAGGGGATGTAAATAGCGTGCTGAAAATATCCAGCCAAGACAGGACTCGCAGCAATGGTTTCAAGTTGGAAAAGTTCAGATTCAGGAACGATATAGGAAAGTACTGGTTTGGTAACAGTTGTGGATGAGTGGAACAAACTCCCGAGTACCGTTGAGTTGTGTGTGGGTGTGAGTTGGACCTGACTAGCTTGTTCTACTAGGTCTTGTGCTGTGCTCCTTCTTTAAGTGAAAGTGACCTGACTACCTGGAGTTTACCTGGAGAGGGTTAACTTCAGGTAGTCAGGTCTAAGCCGGGGAGTGATGGACCTCTAGTGGCCCGGTGGTCTGGTGGCTAGAGCTCTCGTTTCACACACGGAGGGCCCGGGTTCGATTCCCGGCGGGTGGGAACATTTCGACGTGTTTCCTTACACCTGTTGTCATGTTCACCTAGCAGCAAATAGGTACCTGGGTTGTTAGTCGACTGGTGTGGGTCGCATCCTGGGGGACAAGATTAAGGACCCCAATGGAAATAAGACAGACAGTCCTCGATGACGCACTGACTTTCTTGGGTTATCCTGGGTGGCTAACCCTCCGGGGTTAAAAATCCGAAGAAATCTTATCTTATCTTATCTTATCTCCCTCGCATGGGTCAGTAGACCTGCTGCAGTGTTCCTTCTTTCTTATGTTCTTATGAAATGCATTGAATATAGAATATAGGGGGTGGTAGGAGAAGAAAATATTCAAACAGCTCCGGGGAGAACCTTGAGTTTTTCTTGAGGTACATCTATTGTCTTCTCTGAGAATAAGGGTCCCCAGTCCAGCTCCCTATATTTTATTATATGTATGTATATGTATATATATATATATATATATATATATATATATATATATATATATATACATATATATATATATATATAATGTGTGTCTATGATAAATAATAACAAACCCCAATGAGAATATCCCACACTGTTTGACTTTACTGGATTATCTTAAGTGCATATTGCACTAGGCATGTACGACCACAATAACCATTGCCTTGAGAACCATAGTGATCCTGCTGTTTGCAAAACTATTTGTAGATTTTCACAAATAAAAACTTGCTTTTCTGTGTTTTAAACAGGATGGAAAACCTAGCACTGCTAACCCACCGGAAACTGAACCACTGATACCCAGTGTCGCTACGTCAGTGCCGCTACGTCAATGCCGCTACGCCAGCGCCGCTACACTAGCGCCGCTATGTTAGTGCCGCTACACCAGCGCCGCTATGTCACTGCCGCTACACCAGCGCCGCTATGTCACTGCCGCTACACCAGCGCCGCTATGTCACTGCCGCTACACCAGCACCGCTATGTCACTGCCGCTACACCAGCGCCGCTATGTCACTGCCGCTACACCAGCGCCGCTATGTCAC
>WNWK01052165.1:0-12259 GCA_009830355.1 Cherax destructor | reverse complement strand
CCCCCCCCCCCATTATTTAAAAACCTACCCCCACCTTTCTGTAGTTGCTTATATCTCCCCCTAATTTCCCCCCCCCCCTTTTAGTTTATACCTTCCTTTTTTACTTGTTGTTCCATTTTTTTTTTGTCCCACCCCCCCTTTTTCCTTCAACTGTAGTTTTTTTAAAAAAAACCCCAATACCCTTTTTCCCTCTATAAACATGTAAACCCAAACCACCCATAAACCCTTTTTAACCCCCCAATACATAATCTAAAAAAATTTACTTTCTTTTTGTTTTTATAAACCCCTTTTGTATACTTATTTATCTTCTTTTTCATAAAATATTATATCACTGATATCATGTTGTATTAACTCCCTTTTAAGAGGAAAGTGATGTTGACCCAAGTTTAGTGGCTTTGAGATGGATGTGGCCACAAGTGGCCGAAGAAATATAAAAACCTCAATAATAACCCATTCAACATTTGTACATCCTTTCAATTTTGATACCACTGGTAGTGTCATCCTGCCAGAATGTCCTATAACCTATACCCTAAGTAAGAGAAGCAATTCTGGAACATGTGTAATATGTGTTTGGCAGGTCGGCTGGCTGGCCTTTGGCTGATTGACTTAGGCTGTCTCTATCTCCGTCTGTCTGTCTCTGTCTCTGTCTCTCTCACAGGTACACATAAATGCAGTTATAATACATTGTGTAAATTACCTAGGATAACCCAAAAAATCCAGACAAGTAATATACAGTGGTACACCGAGTTTCGGCCATAATTTGTTCCAGAAGGCTGTTCGAGTGCCGTTACCGAACAAATTTGTTCCCATAAGGAATAATGTAAATTAGATTAGTCCATTTCAGACCCCCAAAATACACTTACTAAAGCAGTTACAATAATACACTAACCTAATTGTTCGAGTTGGGGCTGGACGAACTCGGGTATCACTGTACTGTGCTTGTAGATGTAAGGCATAATAAGCATGACTGGCAAGCAGTGGCCATGGCTCATCAGAAAATAGAATGGCAGGACTGGGTGACTGCAAGCCTCATAGAACAGCAGCATAATAATAATAATAATAAGTAATAAATCACTTATAAATACAGTGGACCTCGGTTTTGTTGAAAATTCTTTCCAGAATGCTGTTTGAGTGCCATTGCCAAACGAATTTGTTCCCATAAGGACAAATGTAAATTAGATTAGTCGTTTCAGAATCCCAAAAATACACTTACAAAAGCTCTTACAAAATACATTTACGTAATTGTTCGAGTTTGGAGGTGAACGAAAACCGAGGATCCACTGTACAGTGGACCCCGGCTAACGAACAAAATTCATTCCAGAAGCCTGCTGAAGTGCCATTACCGAGCAATTTACTTCCTTAAGAAATAATGTCACATAGGTTAGTCTATTTCAGCCCCCCAAAAATACACTTCCACAAGCACTTACAATATTATACTTACATAATTGTACGATTTCGGGTGTTCGTTAGCCAGGGTCCACTGTACAGTGGTCCCTCGGTTTTCGTGTATCTCTGTTTTCATGTATTTCAGTTTTCGTGTAGTTTTTTGGAAAATTGCCCTCTGTTTCGTGTGTTCCCTCTGTTTTCGTGCTCGGTCCGGAACCTGTCCACCAGTGCCGCGCACATACAAAGGCCGTAGGCCACCACCCACGCACCTCCCACGCACATTGCCACGCAGTCTAGCATTGTTTCGCTTGAGTGAACATCACCCCAGGAGTTTATACAAAATTTTATTAACAATTCATTGTTTTGGGCCTTGATTATTGTGTGTGACTACTAAATAAGCTACCATAGGCCCAAAGAAAGCTCCTAGTGCCACTTCTTTGGTAAAGAAAGTGAGGAACACCGTAGAACTGAAGAAAGAAATAATGAAAAATATGATAGTGGTGTATGTATTGCCGAGCTGCAGGATATACAAGAAAGCCCCAACAACCATCGGTTCCATTGTGTATAAGAGAAAAGCAATCACTGAAGCTAATGTTGCGAAAGGGGTGAATACAATAACCAAACAGAGATCACAAACAATAGAAAATATGGAGAAATTGTTGTTGCTGTGGATAAACCAAAAACTGCTAGCGGGTGATAGTATTGTGCAATCCATCATACGTGAAAAAGCAAGGCAGTTGCATGCCAATCTTGTCAAGAAAATGCCTGAAACCAGTGATGTTGATGTTGATGAATTTAAGGCCAGCAAAGGCTGGTTCGAAAAATTTAAGAGGTGAACTGGCATACACAGTGTTGTAAGGCATGGTGAGGGTGCCAGTTCAGATAAAGATGGGGCTGAAAAATTTGTCGCGACTTTAAAAAATATGTAGAGGCTGAAAATTTCAAACCCCAACAAGTGTTTAATTGTGACGAAACAGGCTCTTTTGGAAGAAAATGCCAAGGAGGACCTACATCACGCAGGAGGAAAAGGCAATGCGAGGACACAAGCCTATGAAAGACAGGCTAACTCTAATGTTGTGTGGTAACGCTAGTGGGGATTTCAAAGTGAAGCCTTTACTCGTGTATCACTCTGAAAATCCCAGAGTGTTCAGGGACTACAGTGTTGACAAGAGTAAATTGTGTGTTTTGGAAGTCTAATGCTAAGGCATGGGTCACTAGGGAAATTTTCCTGGAATGGTTTAATCAAGTGTTTGGCCCCAGTGTGAAGAAATATTTATTGGAGAATAAATTGCCACTTAAGTGCCTCCTGGTAATGGACAATGCTCCTGGTCATCCTCAAGACTTGGACGACCAAATGTCTAAGGATTTCAGATTTGTAAAAGTGAAGTTCTTTCCTCCTAACACCACTCCTCTCCTCCAGCCCATGGACCAGCAGGTCATTTCAAACTTCAAAAAACTGTACACCAAAGCAATGTTTCAAAGGTGTTTTGATGTGACCAATGACACTAAATTGACCCTAAAAGAGTTCTGGAAGGGTCACTTCGATATCTTCCATTGCATAGGCCTTATAGATAAAGCTTGGCAGGGAGTGACCTCCAGGACAATGAACTCTGCTTGGAGAAAGTTGTGGCCAGATTGTGTCCCAGATAGGGATTTTGAAGGGTTTGAAGCTAACCCTGAGGAGCCTATGGAAGTTGTGGAAAATATTGTGGAATTGGGGACTTCCATGGGGTTAGATGTGAATGGAGAGGATGTGGAAGAGTTGGTGGAGGACCACAATGAAGATCTAACCACTGAAGAGCTGCAAGAGCTTGAGCTGCAACAACACCAAAATAGATCTGAGGAAATTGCTTCAGTGGAGGAAGAGAGATGTAAGGTGCCTTCTTCAGAGATTAAGGAGATTTGTGCAATGTGGAGTAGGGTGCAATCATTTGTGGAGGAACATCACCCTGACAAAGATTTTGGAATCCGTCTCATCAACATGTTCAATGACAATCTGTTTTCCCATTTTAGGGACATTTTAAAGAGACGCCAGACACAGAGCTCTCTGGAGAGATATTTAGTGCCACAGGTGTGCAGTGACTCTCAAGCTGGTCCTAGTTGGATTAAAAGACAAAGAAGGGAAGTGACCCCAGATGAGGATTTGGTACCTAGAGTCCTTATGGAGGGGAATTCCCCTTCCAAAAATTAGGGACTCTACCCTCTCCCCTCCTATCTCTCTTCCATCCAGCAACATCAGTCTTCAGTAAGGGTAAGTGCCACATTCATTTCATTCATTTGTGCATGTAAATCTATCTTTAAGGCCCCCCAAAAAAAAAATTTCCAAACTTCTGGGTTTCTGGAACGGATTAATTGAATTTCCATTATTTCTTATGGGGAAAATGGTTTCAGTTTTCGTGTGTTTCAGTTTTAGTGCCTCCCTCTGGAACGGATTAAACACGAAAACCGAGGGACCACTGTATTGCCAATTTCACACAAATTTCAAAAGATGCCAATTTCAAAATAGGGTCCAAAATAAACAAGACAGAAATTCCTGGCACTAAAATAACATTTTATCTGTTCATTAGTCACGTCTCCAGGTTCCTATTGCATTAATTTTGCTTTCCATTTTAAATTTTTATTCTCACAAAAAATTGAAGATTTTCTGTTATGTATACTACTGCATCATTGTAAAAACGGTATAAATAATATAAGCGCACTTGTGCAAGAATATTAGACTACCCAGTTGATGTGTATTGAACGCATGGCGTGATTTGTTTACTCCTGAACATAGACAAAATCGAACATTTTGCTACTTTGCGCTCAGTTTCAAGGTACTTGTCATCGTGAAACCAGTCAAAATTATCTCTATTTCTGTAATATATCATCCATTCTATCAAATGAAACTAAGAAAACGAGAATACAAGCATAAATACCATATGAAAATAGACTGCAAAGTCGCTGTTTTAAACCAAAAACACGGTCAAAGTTTTTTTTTCCTCATTATGCACTGTGTGGTGCAGGATTTTTTTTATACTGTGCACACTGACTGCACAGACCCATTCTCTCACATCTAGGCCTACAAGCCTGTTTCTTCTTGATTTGAGGGCGCTAGAATTTAGGCGTACTAGTACTTCAAACGCCCTGGTCCCTAAGCAGTACTAGTACTAATGTCAAAAACCCTGAAAGGGTTAAAAGCAGGGGGGGATATAGTGCTGGAGTGGTTGGTATTTTTGTTTAATAAAGGTATGAAAGAGGGGAAGGTACCTAGGGATTGGCAGAGAGCATGTATAGTTCCTTTATATAAAGGGAAAGGGGATAAAAGAGAGTGTAAGAATTATATGGGAAGAAGTTTACTGAGTATACCAGGTAAAGTGTATGGCAGGGTTATTATTGAAAGAATTAGAGGTAAGACAGAGAGTAGGATTGCAGATGAGCAAGGAGGCTTTAGAGTGAGTAGGGGATGTGTAGATCAAGTGTTTACAGTGAAGCATATATGTGAACAGTATTTAGATAAAGGTAGAGAAGTTTTCATTGCATTTATGGATTTAGAAAAGGCATATGATAGAGTGGATAGGGAGCAATGTGGCAAATGTTGCAAGTGTATGGAATAGGTAGTAAGTTACTGAAGGCTGTAAAGAGTTTTTATGAGGATAGTGAGGCTCAGGTTAGGGTGTGTAGGAGAGAGGGAGATTACTTCCCAGTAAAAGTAGGTCTTAGACAGGGATGTGTAATGTCACCATGGTTGTTTAATATATTTATAGATGGGGTTGTAAAAGAAGTAAATGCTAGGATGATGGGGAGAGGGGTGGGATTAAATTATGGGAATTAAATGCAAAATGGGAGTTGACACAGTTACTTTTTGCTGATGATACTGTGCTTATGGGAGATTCTAAAGAAAAGTTGCAAAAGTTAGTGGACGAGTTTGGGAGGGTGTGTAAATGTAGAAAGTTGAAAGTGAGCATAGATAAGAGTAAAGTGATGATGGTATCAAACAATTTAAATAAAGAAAAATTGGATATCACATTGGAGAGAGGAATTATGGAAGAAGTAAATGTTTTCAGATATTTGGGAGTTGACGTGTCAGCGGATGGGTTTATGAAGGATGAGGTTAACCATAGAATTGATGAAGGAAAAAGGTGAGTGATGCGTTGAGGTATCTGTGGAGACAAAAACGTTATCCATGGAGGCAAAGAAGGGAATGTACGAAAGTATAGTGGTACCAACACTCTATATGGGTGTGAAGCATGGGTTGCAAATGCTGCAGCGAGAGGAGGACTGGAGGCAGTGGAGATGTCCTGTCTAAGGGCAATGTGTGGTGTAAATATTATGCAGAAAATTCGGAATGTGGAAATTAGGAGAAGGTGTGGAGTTACTAAAAGTATTTGTCAGAGGGCTGAAGAGGGGTTGTTGAGGTGGTTTGGTCATTTAGAGAGAATGGATCAAAGTAGAATGACTTGGAGAGCGTATAAATCTGTAGGGGAAGGAAGGCGGGTAGGGTCGTCCTAGAAAAGGTTGGAGGGAGGGGGTAAGGAGGTTTGTGGGCGAGGGGCTTGCACTTCCAGCAAGCATGTGTGAGCGTGTTAGATAGGAGTGAATGGAGATGAATGGTTTTTGGGACCTGACGAGCTGTTGGAGTGTGAGCAGGGTAACATTTTGTGAAGGGATTCAGGGAAACCAGTTAATTGATTTAGTTGGACTTGAGTCCTGGAAATGGGAAGTACAGTGGTACCTCGGTTAACGATATTTTTTCATTCCAGAATGCTGTTCAAGTGCCATTACCAAACAAATTTATCCCCATTAGTAATAATGTAAAATAGACTAGTCCTTTTAGACCCCCAAAAATACACTTACAAAAGCATTTAAAAAAATAAACTTACATAAAAGGGTGAGTTTGGGGACCATCGTTAACCGAGGTACCACTGTACAATGCCTGCACTTTAAAGGAGGGGTCTGGGATAGTGACAGCTGGGGGGACTATTCTCAGCTGTCGTATCTGAGCGCCTCTGCAAAGACAGTGATTATGTATGAGTGTGGTGAAAGTGTTGAATGATGATGAAAGTATTTTCTTTTTGGGGATTTTCTTTCTGCCTTGGTGGGAGACGGCTGACTTGTTGAAAAAAAAATTATAATATATTGGAGCAAGGGGCTAGTAACCCCTTCTCCTGCACATACAGTGGACCCTCGGTTTGGGTCGATAATTCTTTCCAGAATGCTGTTCGAGTGCTGTTATCAAACAAATTTGTTCCCATAAGGGCGAATGTAAATTAGATTAGTTGTTTCAGACCCCCAAAAATACACTTACAAAAACACTTACAAAAATACACTTACATAATTGTTCAAGTTGGGAGCTATATGAAAACCGAGGGTCCACTGTATTATTTTTTTTTATTAACACATCGGCCGTTTCCCACCAAGGCAGGGTGGCCCAAAAAAGAAAAACTTTCATCATCATTGACTCCATAACTGTCTTGCCAGAGGCATGCTTACACTACAGTTATAAAACTGCAACATTTAACATAGTACAGTGCAGGCACTGTACTTCCCATCTCCACTGTATTACTAAATTTGAAAAGAGAAACTTGTGTTTTTCTTTTTTTGGGCCACCCTGCCTCAGTGGGATACAACCGGTTTGTTGAAAGAATAATAATAATATATTATTATTATTATTATTATTATTACTGATTGTATTTGTTTCATTGGCATTTGAGAGAAATGTAAACATATGTAAAGATTCAATATTAAATCATAAATATGAATTTTTCATTTTTGATGTCTAGTGTTAGAATACAGGAACGTCATTTAGCACGTAGATTATGTTGCACGTACTGGTATTGCACGATTTAAGATTTGACACATTATCATCTTACATGACGAAAGATGATATTACACGTTCGGCAGGAGGGGAAAAATTTTGACCGCATGGTTATTTACTGCCTAAGAATCCTCATGCTTTGAGGAAAAGGGAATTTGTTGTTTTTCCTTCCTGTAAACTAAGTTTATTCAGATACACGGGGCCAGGAGCTGAGTCTCGACCCTGCAACCACAATTAGTGAGTACAGTTACATACATTATCATACATAGCAGCATATGTGTAGAGAACCTAGGATAACCCAAGTCAGTCAATGGAAATACTGTCACTCTGACTTTTTTGGGTTATCCTAGGTTCTCTACACATATGCTGCCATGTATGATAATCTTTGTATCTGTGTATACCTGAATAAACTTACTTACAGTTTGTGGGAAGGAAAAACAAGTAACCATTCTCACAAGCAGTCTTGTTACTACTACTGTTGTTGTGGTTCAGCAGACACCACCCGCCTTACCCACCCACCACGGACCCCAGCATTCGTACGTATTTCATACGCGTTAATAAGTCCTGGCTACAAGCCAGCTGTGTTTGTGAAGAATAAAATAAAGAGTGAATTGTGTTTTGATCTTGAATTAACGAAGAAAACAAAGATATTAGACAAGACATAACCCGTGGCCGTAATGAAGTGTTACTTTGTACACATAAAAAGATGTAAACATAAGTTTGTGTGACTGACTGACTTGACTAACTGACTGACTTGACTGACTGACTGACTTGACTGACTGAATGACTGACTGAGTGACTGACTGACTGAGTGACTGACTAACTTGACTGACTGACTAACTTGACTGACTGACTGACTGACTGAATGACTTGACTGACTGACTGACTGACTGAATGACTTGACTGACTGACTGAATGACTTGACTGACTGACTGAATGACTTGACTGACTGACTGAATGACTTGACTGACTGACTGAATGACTTGACTGACTGACTGAATGACTTGACTGACTTACTGAATGACTTGACTGACTTACTGAATGACTTGACTGACTTACTGAATGACTTGACTGACTTACTGAATGACTTGACTGACTGAATGACTTGACTGACCTACTGAATGACTTGACTGACTTACTGAATGACTTACTGAATGACTTGACTTAATGACTGACTTACTGAATGACTTGACTGACTTACTGAATGACTTGACTGACTTACTGAATGACTTGACTGACTTACTGAATGACTTGACTGACCTACTGAATGACTTGACTGACCTACTGAATGACTTGACTGACCTACTGAATGACTTGACTGACTTACTGAATGACTTGACTGACTTACTGAATGACTTGACTGACTTACTGAATGACTTGACTGACTTATTGAATGACTTGACTGACTTACTGAATGACTTGACTGACTTACTGAATGACTTGACTGACTTACTGAATGACTTGACTGACCTACTGAATGACTTGACTGACTTACTGAATGACTTGACTGACTTACTGAATGACTTGACTGACTTACTGAATGACTTGACTGACTTACTGAATGACTTGACTGACTTACTGAATGGCTTGACTGACTTACTGAATGGCTTGACTGACTTACTGAATGGCTTGACTGACTTACTGAATGGCTTGACTGACTTAAAGTTAGACACTCAGTTCAACCATCGACTTCAGTTCAAGAACTTCTACTATCCACCTCAGCCCAGTAGGGCCACACCATCCATATCCACTCTTCACTACCATCCACAAACATCATTACCCACAATTTAAGGTAAGAAATACAGTGGTACCTCGACTTACGATATTTTTTCATTCCAGAATGCTGTTCAAGTGTCATTACCAAACGAATTTATCTCCTTAAGAAATGTTGTAAAATAGACTAGTCCTTTTAGACCCCCAAAATTACACTTACAAAAGCATTTAAAAAAATAAACTTACATACAAGGGTGAGTTTGGGGACCATCGTAAGTCGAGGTACCACTGTACTATTATTTCTATTGCATTTGTAGTCTTAAGCAGTAATAGATCATGACAATGCACTACAATTACATATCCACCTCAGCTCAGTAGGGCCACACCATCCATATCCACTCTTCACTACCATCCACAAACATCATTACCCACAATTTAAGGTAAGAAATACTATTATTTCTATTGCATTTGTAGTCTTAAGCAGTAATAGATCATGACAATGAACTAAAATTACATATTCGCCTTCAATTTTGCAAGATATGTTGGTCTAAAAACTTGTTTGGCTTTTTGGGGACTCTCAAACACATAACCCTATTTTTCCCATAAGTTCTGTTAATTATTTAAGACGAAATTATCTAACACGACTTTTTCAGGAACGTAACTATCGTGCTAAATGACGTTCTACTGTACATATAACATCTACAGTGTTTTGTATTATGTAAGACAATATTGATGTAGGTACTGACAGATAGACGACATAAACTTACAGTATCGATAAATACAGTACAGTACTGTAAATGTATTTTATCTTATGATTTTCTTAAAATTTTCTTTTATCTAGCTTTCTTTATTGTAAGAATTCAGTATATAATACATATACAAAAATATGTGTTAATCTACTGTTAATATTATCAGTAAGACTTCTGGTTAACTGTAGGTTATTAGTAGTTAAGTTTATGTAGTACTTGGATTTTCAACTGCATGGGGGTCAGCGCCGCTAACTCCCACGTTGTTCAAGGGTCAGCTGTATTTAAAAATACAGTACAGTGTACCCTCTGTTTTTGTCTTTAATCCATTCCAGAGAGACCGGCAAAAACTGAAACCATTTTCCCCATAAGAAATAATATAAATCCAATTAATCCGTTTCAGACACCCAGGAGTATTAACAAAAAAATATTTTTTTTAGAGATTAAATATAGATTTACATACAGAAAAGAATGACAAATAAATATAAAGCACTAATAACATGTACAGTGGTCCCTCAACTTTCGGTCAGTCCGACTATCGGTGTTTTCGAGTTTCGATGGCTTTTTTCGGTCAGATTTTCCCTCGCCAACCGGTCATTCCCTCGACTATCGGTCCTGGTACCAGGCCTGTCCGCGCTTGTGCGCCTCACCGCTCAGGCGTCGTGAGCCAGTCTAGCATTATTTACCATTGAAAAAACATTACCCAGCATGCTCATTCAAACATTTCACAATAAATTTATTGTGTTTATTGCTGGTTTAGTGATTGTCACTGTGAAATAAGTCACCATGGATCCAAAGAAGCTTCACAAGTCGATGAAGGCTATAGCACCAGCCAGCGATAAAGTGTAGCATTAACAGTGTAGCAATGGAAATAAGTCACTCTGTTTGACTTTCTTGGGTTATCCTAGGTTTTCTACACACTATGCTGCTATGTATGATAATCTATGTAACTGGATTTGTGTATACCTGAATAAACTTAAGTAAGTTAAGCGATAGAAAATGACTACACGAAACTTAACTCCTACAATGTTTGAGGAATATAGGGGCACTGACAAGAGCGCCACCCTCTGCCACCATCTCCTCCAAGGTAAGTGTAAATATTTCTTATTTATATAAGTATGAATATTTCTTATTTATATAAGTATGAATATTTCTTATTTATATAAGTATGAATATTTCTTATATATAAATTAAAGTGTAAAGATTTCTTATTTATAAATTAAAGTGTAAATATTTCTTATTTATAAATTAAAGTGTAAATATTTCTTATTTATAAATTATGCACATTGTTTGTGTGATAGTGGTGGTGGCTTATGGTCAGTGGCCCTTATACCCAACAACACTACCACCAGTCCTTACATTCGTAATGGCATATTTTATTCATTTTAGAGTTTATATCATGTTTCTATGTTATTAATATTGTTTATTATATCATATTAGATGAATTGTGCTAGATAAATAAGCTGTAGAGTTGATATTATTGTCATATTGAAGGACTATCTTGTCCTGCCTCCAAACAAACTTCCCGACTCTCTCATACGCCAACAAGAGTCTTCAATAAAGGTAAAACTTATTTAACTGTTCATCTGTCCATTATAATTAGTGCTTTATATTTATTTCTCATTGTTTTCTGTATGTAAACTATAGTATTTATTCTTTAAAAAATGAGTTTTTTTTGAATATTTTTGGGTTGAAACGGATTATTTCTATTTACATTATTTCTTATGGAAATAAGGGTTCACTTTTTGAAGAATTTAGTTAAGGATTATGACCGAAAGTCGAGGGACCACTGTATAAATGAACATTTAACATCGCACTTACCTTTATTGGCGACTTGTTGTGTATGGAAGACAGAGAGGAGGAAAGAGGGAGGCGAGTTTATTGTTTGGAGGCAGGACAAAATGCTTCAATATGACACTAATATCAGCTCTACAGCTTATGTATCTATCACAATTCATCTAATATGACATAATAGACAATATTAACTTTTTCGGGTCGGTGCCGTACTAGTACGCCCAAATTCTAGCGGCCTCAATTTAAGCAGAAACGTCTGGTAGGCATACATATGAAAGAATGGGTCTGTGTGGTCAGTGCTCAGTATAAAAAATCCTGCAGTACACACTGCATAATAAGAGAAAAAACTGACCTTTTTTTTTCAATTAAAACAGCGACTTTGCAGTCGATTTTCGTATGGTATTTATTGATGTATTCTCGTTTTCTTCGTCTCATTTGATAGAATGGAAGATATATTACAGAAATAGAGATGATTTTGATTGGTATGACAATGACAAGTACCTTGAAATTGAGCTCAAAGTAGCGAAAATGTTCGATTTTTGACGATGTTCAAGAGTAAACAAATCACACCATGCGTCCAATACACATTAACTGGCGAGTCTTATATTCATGCACAATGTCTGATATTATTTATATCATTTTTACAATGATGCAGTTGTATACATAACAGTAAATCTTCTATTTTTGTGATAATAAAATTCAAAATGGAAAGCAAAAGTAATGGAACAGGGGCCTGGAGACGTGGCCAATGAACAGAGAACATGTTATTTTAGTGCCAGGAATGTCTGCCTTGTTTACTCTGGACCCTATTTTGAAATTGGCATCG
>WNWK01052164.1:0-12259 GCA_009830355.1 Cherax destructor | reverse complement strand
AAGGTCCATGTGTCAGAGACTAAATTAAATAACCTTTGATGTTATTATTTTTCTGGGGAAGTCAACCCCCTGAAAAAGGTGCCTACTGCTCGTGTTTTCAGGCCATGCTCCCCTAAGAGCCAGTACTTATCAGGACCCCTTTAATTTTTTTAACTATCCTGTATTATTTCTCACGGGGTTTTTTCCCCTGCTCAAACCCCAAACTCCTTTTTTTTCCCCCTTCTCCTATGACTATCTTTTCTTTTATCCCTTCCACTAAAAAAAGAGCAGGTGGTGGCAGCATCTCCCAAGAAATGTAATGTTCCATTTTTATTTGATCTCTATTTTCCCCATTTTTTTTTGTATCCACTCCAAAAGTCTACCTGAGGGAATAGACAATATGGCATCGTCTGGTGCTCTTCCCCCAGGGGTGGAGCTGGGGTGGTAGCTGATTTCATAAGAATAATAACTCCCAATAATAATAACTCCCCATGATAATAACTTTGCAAGATCTTTATTTTGTTTGTGGGTTCTTGCTTGTGTATTTTGTGACTAAACCTAAAAAATGTTTTAGGTTTAGCAGCAACCAGGCACCCCCCAAAAGAGATGCCTCAAGAGTAGGAGAAGGCTAGGGTTAGCAACCAGGCACCCCAAAGATATGCCTCCAAAGTAGGAGATATCCACCAGAGATACTGAGGAGAGGATAGTGCTAGAGAGACCTTGAACACTATAGTCCTGGAGGATCAGACCAGGCTGGTAATCTGGATTTGAAGGTCTCAGGAGCATCCCAAAGCAGGAATGGATCAAGTCACTTAAACTTCAGTATGGAAAGCAATGGAGTCTTGGGAACTATGTGGGAGGTAGTTTAACATCAGTAAGCCAGGCATGCTATAATAATTATGTGCTACTATAAATTTTTCTTCTTGGTATAAACAATTTCAGATACACTTGTAATGTGTCTATTAAATTGTAAGTGGTTATATCTGGGTATGTTTTACTTTCCCCTTTGAGCCATGTATACAAGGTCCATGTGTCAGAGACTAAATTAAATAACCTATTGATGTTATTATTTTTCTGTGGAGAGTCAAGCCCTGATAAGGTGCCTACTGCTCGTGTTTTCAGGCATGCTACCCTAAGAGCCAGTACTTATCAGGACCCCTATTATGTTTTAACTATCCTGTATTATTTCTCACTGGGTTTTCTCCTGCTCTAACCCAAACTCCTTGTTTTTCTCCCTTCTCCTATGACTATCTTTTCTTTTATCCCTTCCACTATAAAAGAGCAGGTGGTGGCAGCATACTCCCAAGTAATGTAATGTTCCATTTTTATTTGATCTCATATTCCCATATTTTTTGTATCCACTCCAAAAGTCTACCTGAGGGAATAGACAATATGGCATCGTCTGGTGCTCTGTCGACCCCAGGGTGGAGCTGGGGTGGTAGCTGCATTTCATAAGAATAATAACTCCCAATAATAATAACTCCCCATGATAATAACTCCCAATAAAAATAATAATAACCCCATAATAACGGCGAGGGTCTGGGTTCGATTCCCAGCCAGGGTAGAAACATTGGGTTTGTTTCTTTACACCTGTTGTCTATGTTCACCCATCAGTAAATAGGTACCTGGGTGTTAGTGGACTGGTGTGGGTCGCATCCTGGGACACTGACCTAATTTGCGGGAAATGATCAGCATAACAAGGGTTTTCTATATAGTAGTATGTCATTGATGTCAGCTATGGTCTGTATACCTTGTACATGTACTTGTAGTAAATAAAGATATTAATATTATTTTTATAACTCCCATAATAACAACTCCCTATAATAATAATAACTTCCCTTAATAATAATAACTTCCTTAATAATAATAATAATAATAATAACTATAACTGAAAGATGGCTAATGTAATCGCAGTATTTAAGAAAGTGAACAAGAACACACTGAACTACTGGCTGTCTTCAAGCAAGCATTGGACAGGCATCTAAAGTCGGTACCTGACCAGCTGGGTTGTGGTCCGTACGTCAGACTGCGTGCGCGCAGCAGTAACAGCGTGGTTGATCAGGCTCTGATCCACCATGAAGCCTGGTCACAGACCGGGGCCCGGAGCGTTGACCCCGGAACTCTCTCCAGGTAAACCACAGGAGCAGGTGTTCCCACACAGATATACACCCCTACCCCAGGAGCAGGTGTTCCACACTGGGATATACACCCCACCCCAGGAGCAGGTGTTCCCATACTGGGATATACACCCCTACCCCAGGAGTAGGTGTTCCCACACTGGGATATACATCCCACCTACCCCAGGAGAAGGTATTCCCACACTGGGATATACACCCCTACCCCAGGAGCAGGTGTTCCCACACTGGGATATACACCCCCTTACCCCAGGAGCAGGTGTTCCCACACTGGGATATACATCCACCTACCCCAGGAGCAGGTGTTCCCACACTGGGATATACACCCCCTACCCCAGGAGCAGGTGTTCCCACACTGGGATATACACCCCTACTCCAAGAGCAGGTGTTCCCACACTGGGATATACACCTGCTTGTAAGGAACCGTTGGAGATTCTGAGGAAATGGAAGGAATGGAGGTGTAGAGAAAGGGGCTTCATAGTAGGTACCATCCAGTCTGGGGAACACAAGATAATCATTGCAGTGATGTATAACCCACCACAGAACTGCAGGAGGCCAAGTGAGGAATATGATGAGAACAACAGAGCGATGGTGGACACTTGGCGGAGGTGGCAAGAAAAGCGCACATGAGCAGAGCGAAGCTACTGGTCATGGGCGATTTCAACCACAGGGAGATCGACTGGGAGAACCAAGAACCACATGGGGTCCAGAAACTTGAGAGCCAAGATGATGGACGGTACTGGAAAAGCTGATGCACCAACATGTCAGGGACACGACCAGAGTGAGAGGAGAAGATGAACTAGCAAGACTGACCTTGTATTCACCCTGAACAGCTCAGATATTGAAGACGTAACACACGAGAGCCCCTGGGAGTCAGTGACCATATGGTGCTGAGCTTTGAGTACATTGTAAGCTACAGGTGAGAGGGAAAACGGTACTGAAAGAGACAAACCAGATTTTAAAAGAGGAAACTACACAGGCATGAGGAATTTCCTGCAGGAGGTTCAGTGGGAAAGGGAAATGGACGGACAGACAATAAATGAAATGATGGAATACATAGGGCAAAGTGCAAGGAGGCAGAGGAACGGTTTATACCCAGAGGAAAAAAATTAAACGGAAGGCCAGAAAGAGCCCCTGGTTTACCCAAAGGTGCAGGGAGGCAAAGACTCAGAGTGTCAGAGAATGGAAAAGGTACAGAAGGCAAAGAACCCATGTAAACAAAGAGATTAGTAGAAGAGCTAGAAACGAGTATGCACAGGTACGGAGGGAGGCCCAGAAACAGTACGAAAACGATATAGCATCGAAAGTGAAGGTGATCCGTGGGCTGATGTACAGTCACATCAGAAGGAAGACAACAGTTTAAGACCAGGTGATAAGGCGGGAGGAGAGAAGATGGGGAACCCACAAGAAAGATCAAGAGGTATGTGAGGAGCTCAACTTGAGGTTTAAGGAAGATTCACAGTGGAGGAAGGAAGGCAGTTGGGTAGACAGGACGGGGTGATCACCAACAAGGGATTTATCAAGTGCCAGAGGGCACACACACAACTGAGGAGGAGGTGAAGCAGTTACTCAGTGACCTTGATACCTCAAAGGCGATGGGTCCGGACAATATCTCCCCATGGGTTCT
Organism: Cherax destructor; assembly: GCA_009830355.1. Taxonomy (NCBI): domain Eukaryota; kingdom Metazoa; phylum Arthropoda; class Malacostraca; order Decapoda; family Parastacidae; genus Cherax; species Cherax destructor. The sequence continues at coordinate 8,518 of WNWK01052164.1, read as the reverse complement.
TCGGGAAGGAGCTGAGGTACTGGGGTGTGCCACTTACCATAATATTCAAACACATCCCTTGAAAATGGGCAGATACCTGAGGTATGGAAGAAGGCCAACGTAGTCCCCATATTTAAAAAAGAGCCAGAAAAGAGGCACTAAATAATAGACCGTGTCACTTATATGTATAGTGTGCAAAGTCCGGGAGAAAATCATCAGGAAAAGAATGGTGGAGACCCGAGCTGAAGAGGATAATAAACACCAGACAGCACGGATTCCGGAAGGCAAATCCTGTGTAACAAACCCCTGGAGTTCTAAGATAAAGTAAAAAAGAGAGAGAAGGGTGGGTTGATTGCATTTTCCGGGACTGCAGGAAGGCCTTCGACACAGTTCCTCACATGAGATTAGTAAAGAAGTTGGAAGAACAAGCATGTATAACAGGAAGGGCACTGAATGGATCAGGGAATACCTCACAGGGAGGCAACAACGGGTCATGGTGCGAGATGAGGATCACAGTGGGTGCCAGACGAGCGGCACCGCAGGGGTCAGTCCTAGGACCAGTGTTATTCTTGGTATATGTAAACAACATGACAGTTGGGATAGACTCAGAAGTGTATCTGTTCGCAGATGAGTGAAATTAATGAGGAGAATCACATCGGAAGAGGATCATGCAGGACTTCAAACAGACCTGGACAAGCTTGACATCTGGTCTAGCAACTGGCTTCGAATTCAATCCCACCAAATGCAAAGTCATGAAGATCGGAGAAGGGCAAAGAAGACCGCTGACAGAGTACAGGCTAGGGGAAAAGGCTATAACGCCTATAACAAAGAGTATAACACCAAGCACGCTCCGAGGCACACATCAACCAGATAATGCGGCAGCATATTGTTAACTCTATTTTCTGGCTTCACGCCTAGTGCAGAATGGTAGCGTAGGTGTAGAGATACGGCCGATGACTAGACTCAGTTTATTAATGGGAAAGGTAGGTATACACGCTGGCAGAGCGTGAGGGGACCAGGGAGCCAGCAAGAGAACCTGTCTGGGAGTAGATCGGCCGCCAGAGTGAGGAAGAGACATGGCTGACCAGCCCGACCTTGATGGGCCTATAGGATGGCAGCACCGTAGTGCCGCGCAGTTTGAAAGAACCTCTGAATAGGCCTGTTTACATCCGCTCGGCCACCTACTGTGTGTTGTCTCGACACGACAATACCAGGGCACGAAGGTGTAAACAAGCAAACAAGATTACCCAGGGGAAACTGGCTTCCGGTTACCTGACATTTACAACAGGATATTGCCAGTGGACGAAAAACCTCCCACTTCGTGAGTCCGGGAAGAGAAAATCGGCCTGCCCGTACAGCTGGATGGAAGACAGAACAAGCCAATGCTGACACAGGAACCCAGAGTCTTCTGTATACAGGTTGTCCACAGGGCCAGACATCAACTTGACTGCACATCCTTGAGCGCTGTACCATCCTCACATCTGCAAACAATGACTGAAGTAGCATTTCCTAAGGTGTGACATTTAACTCAAAAGGGCGATACTGCCCTTGCCTTTATACAGGCTTTACAAGACACACTGGGTGCACATAATTACAATAACATTATTTCCATGGAATTCATTATACTAGGGAAACCTCAGAATAAATTTCACATATTCACATGGTGTTGTCCACCCTGACTCCATTATTTACTAATATACAATGTAGGGCATTAATCCTCATTTCTGCAAGCAATAATTATGTAGCTAGCGTAGGAGTTTGGACAACCAGTAAGTATGTCAATGTCACAGAAATGTACTGCGTCCTGGGTCTCAGGCCAATATGGAGCCTTACAGGACTGTCATCTGTCGTAGTGGTAGTGGGTGAAGAACTAGAGAGGTCACTAGTTTGAGTCTGGATTGTGGCTTTGTAATGCCCGCGATTCCAGCTCGCTTCGGCTTTGCACATGATCAATATACTTCATGTGGTCAAGGGAGCTTCTGATAGTTCCGGTAGCTATCTCCTCACCTGAAGTTATTGCGCGAGCTGTCATAGGACAAGGTAAGGACCGACAACTTGGGGGACAAGTTTATGCATACCAGGGATATGCGTCAGGTTGAGCAACATACTTTGCAACCTGTTCCACCTCACTTTCTTAAGGTGGCGTTGATCAGATGTGAACCTATCTGTGGCTTTTATTAGGTTCTCACGTACTCGCTGGAAGACAAGCTGTGTGGTCAGCATCTTAACTATACCGGTGTTATCGGTGTCATAGGTTGGACTAGGTGGAGCAAACAGGATTTCGTATGGTAAACGCTTATCATAGCCGTACAAGGCAAAATGGGGTGTCCGCCAATCGAGCTGTTGAGGGAAGAGTTCAATGTACACTGAACACTGGAATAGTGTCATCCCAGAGTACAACCTGATTAATGGTTACCTGAGCACCTCCAGGACTTTGCGGTTTGACGTTCAGAAGACCATTACTCACGGGGTGGCGAGGAGCTACTGGTGCTTTGTGAATGTCAAACCTGGAACAAAGGTCCTTCATCATGGCATTTATGAACTCCGACCCATTGTCTGACAGGAGAACACGTGGGCAGGTATGACAGAGAATGATACGCTCACGGAAAGCATTTGCGACTGTCTCAGCCGTTTTGTCAGGGATGGGTACTAACTCCCAGTACCGCATCAAGTTATCTACCACAAAGCAGGTGCTTATTACTTTCTCCGAGGTCGAGAAATTTGTCAACAGGTCGACAGAAGTTCTCTCCAAGGGCCCTTTGTAATGGGATACTTAGAATGGGATTGGGACCGTGACAGTACCCCTTGTGTTGTAAGCAAAGGACACACTGGTGTACATATTTGGCAATTTCCACTTAGGCCAGAAATATTTCATTCTAGCCTGTTTGATGCTGCGGTCCTTCCGGTGCTGGCGCATCGTGGATCAACCTGAGAGTCGCAAGTACCAGGGACTCCAGTATCACCAGTTGGTGCACGGTTCTGCGGGTCCACTAGTCGAGCTACACGACACAGTACTTCTTGATTGACCACTAAGTCTGTCACGGAACGGGCGATTTGACCCGGTCCAACGTCCTCCTTGGTTAGAATCGAAGGACATGACCACACCTCCCGCCATTGGGCCTCTCTAGGTCCTCGACGAAAACGAGTTGTCTGCACTGACAAAGGCTATATGCCCTGACAATGTCAACCACACATTTTGCTTACCCGGTACATAAGACTTCTGAGATTGTAGTCGTTAAAGGTGAGAGACCACGGAGCATGTTTCCCAGAGAGATTCTTGTTTGCAAAAAGGGATAATAACGCAGATGATCCGGTAAATCTTGATAGGATACTGGTAAATAATGTCTCTGAAGTGGTTCAAAGCCCAGACGATGGCTAAGGTTCTAGCCTGTCAAAGAGTAATTGACTTCAGCTTTTGGTAAGAACACGCTAGCATAAGGTATTGGCTGTTGTTACCAAGATTCCGTGACAAGACTGCACCGATGCCAACTTTGCTGGCATCTGTCGTCAAGTGGAATGCTGGGAAATCAGGAATCTAAGGACTGGGGCTGATGTTAACTCCACTTTAAGTGACGAAAAGCTCTTCTTGGTCACACGTCCACTTAAAGGGGACAGCTTTTAAGGAGCTGTGCAAGGGTGCAGCTAAGGTGGAGAAGCTTATGAAGCGGAGAATCCTAGGCTCACGAAGGAGCCGGACAGCATTGCCGCCGTCAGGTTAGGGAACTTCGCACAGCCAGATTTTAGACTCGTCTGTCTTGATGCCGCTCCTGAGTCACACTGGCCCAGAAACTTTATTTCCTGGTTAAGGAACTGACATTTTGAAAGCTTCACCTTAAGATTAGCTCTTTGGCTAGTTTTTCCAGTACCCGCTCAAGTTTTACTAGATGAGGAAACATCTTGGGACACCACAATGAGATCGTCTAGGTAGACCATGAGCGTGCCACCTACGGAAAATCGGAGGAGTACGGAAAATCGTTGTCATTAGACGACTGAACGTGATCGGGCTTCTGCGCAATCCAAATGGCATTCTCTTGAACTGGTAATGACCAGTAGGCGTAGAGAACGCTGTTAGTTCTTTGCTTTGGTCATCAAGAAGGATCTGCCAAAACCCTTGAAGAAGATCTAGAGTTGAAAAGACCTTTGTTACCCAATGTTCCTGAACAGGTCATTCAGAACTGGCAATGGAAATCGGTCTGGGATGGTACAGGCATTCAGTTCCTCAACGATAACAGGACGCCATGTTCTATCTTTCTTGGGAACTAGGATTAGAGGGGCATTCCACGGGGAAATGGACTCCTGGATAACTCCATCGCGAAGCATCTTTGCAATGAGTTTGTCAGCAAAAACTCTTTGCGCATGTGGCAAACGATAAGCAGGCACGTAAATGGGTTTAGTACCTTTATCAAGTGGAATATGGTGAGAAATAAGTGGGGTCAGACCCATGGACTCATCATCTAACGCGATGGCAGTGCGGTCGCGATTGAGAACCTGGAGAAGTTGTGGAACTTCTTCCGGGTAGTCTGTCATAGCTAGATCATCTTCTAGCACTGGCTGGGTGACGGAAGAATTAGTAACGGACTCACCGGGAGGACTGCACTTACAAGAACGTCAGCTGGATTTCGCCCTCCACTCACCGAGAGGGGAATTGACGAGGTCGACAAGTGAAGTATCCTTCCTCAGGGAAATTCTCGACTGTTCGTTACCGACAAGGACTTGCAACTGCCACGACGACAGTATGCAAGGACGGCCTGGCGGGAGAGCCCTTGACTCTACACGTGTCGTTGCTCGACCAGCACGATTCTCTTCGAAAGCTCCTGTCACATTACACTGTAACAGGAGTGAGCGAATTAGCCGACAAAGTGACGTCATACCTGTACAGGCAGTAACTCTGCTCGCTGATGCCATGACACGAGTCAGATAGTCGCCTGCCGACGGGAGACTGCGGCTTGACAACTGTCATCCTCACAACAGCGAGAGTTAGAGTGACGGTCAGAATGGGCGTCCCCAGACTGGGTTTCCAGATAACTGAGCTGATGGTCAGGAGGTGGATGAGATACGAGCTCTTATGAGGTTGGTCAGACAAGAGGCCTGACCTCATGGAGGATGTGCGCAGAAACCACGGGTTTCAATGATTCCAAGCACTGGATGTACCAGAGACGGAGTGGCAGGTAGTGGAACCCAAGCGCTACACCCCAGAAGGGCGCGCCCACTCCGTCAAAACCGCTTTCCACTTAGCTGGATCTAAACGGATCTTAAGGTTGCCATGGTCTTGAAACCGATGAGCAAATCGCCTGCGAAGACGATGTCATCAACAACCAAGAACTTTGCTGACCACTTGTGATCATGGATCGCAAATTCTAAGGTTGTACAACCACGGACCGTGAGAGGGCCACCTGAAACGCCTGGCAATGTCTGAATAGCAGAGCTCGGTCAGCATGGCTGCATGGAGACCAATGTCACGGAAGAGGGTGGAACGGACATGTTAACCACAGAACCTGTATCAAGGAAAAGCTGAATAGGCTTCGATGAAGTGGACCCAACGAGAGGTCCACGGGCCGTCATACCGAACGTGAAGGCATGACGGGCCGACTAGGTTCCGGAGTCCCAGCTGCAGAGGCCGACGCTTCGGAGCAAACTCCGACGTCGTGGAAGGTACGGTTGAGTCTCGACACCAGCGTCGAGGCACTCTGTTTCTTGCTGTCGGCATGCGTGTTGCCGCCCAGGGCGGCGAACGCATTGGGACAGGGACGGAATACAGCGACCCGACAGGGTGACTATCTCTTGGCGTGATTTTTCTGGCGCGTCTCTTCCCCGAACTACTGGAGGGGCTCCAGCTAGCCCGGCCCGGACGGGGAGCGCTTGCCGTGGTGCGCCGACAAGATGCCCAACTTGTGGCACTCACTGGAGGCATGACTGGATGTATGGTGGTAAACACAATCGCCTCCCGGTGCTGCACGGGGCCGGTGATTGTCAAGCGTGGGGCTGAGGTTTATAACACTCAGAACGGTAATGACCTCTTTTACCGCAGTTAAAACAGGTAACCACGCGCTTTGCGGTGTGCTGACTTGGCGTGCGCTATGACGCTTGGATTTAGATGGAGGAGACGCTGGAAAGTCGTCTTGCTAGCCCACCTGTCATAACCGACCTGCCGTTTTGATTCGGCTTGGTCTGAGGTTTGCCGTTCGTCCTAGCCTTGTGTGCTGATTGCTGGACGGCTGCAGCAAAAGTGACAGGGGTTTCACCGGCGGCGACACAAGAGTTGATGATTGAGGGACTTGTAAGGGAGTACCAGCAGGGCGACAAGCCTTGTCTTTCTCGCCCGGTGGTTTAATTTTATCGATGGCATTAAAGGCGCCCAGGATGTGTTCCTTGGGTCCGAGCCCTAATTCGTCAATCCTATTATGGAGATGGAGTGGGGCCCTATCCCAGGAGCAGGTGTTCCCACACTGGGATATACACCTCCCTACCCCAGCAGCAGGTGTTCCCACACTGGGATATACACCCCCTAACCCAAAAGCAGGTGTTCCCACACTGGAATATACATCCCCCTACCCCAGGAGCAGGTGTTCCCACACTAGGATATACACCTCCTAACCCCAGAAGCAGGTGTTCCCACACTGGGATATACATCCCCCATCCCCAGGGGTAGGTGTTCCCACACTGGGATATACACCCCCTACCTCAGGAACAGGTGTTCCCACACTGGGATATACACCCCCTACCCCAGGAGCAGGTGTTCCCACATTGGGATATACATCCCCCTACCCCAGGGGTAGGTGTTCCCAGACTAGGTTATACACCCCCTACCCCAGGAGCAGGTGTTCCCACACTGTGATATACACCCACTACCCTAGGAGCAGGTGTTCACTAACTGGGATATACACCCCCCTACCCAAGGAGCAGGTGTTTCCACACTGGGATATACACCCCCCTACCCCAGCAGCAGGTGTTCCCACACTGGGATATACACCTCCCTACCCCAGCAGCAGGTGTTCCCACACTGGGATATAACCTCCCTACCCCAGCAGCAGGTGTTCCCACACTGGGATATACACCCCCTACCCCAAAAGCAGGTGTTCCCACACTGGGATATACACCCTCTACCCCAGGAGCAGGTGTTCCCACACTGGGATATACACCCCCTATCCCAGAAGCAGGTATTCCCACACAGGGATATACATCCCCCTACCCAAGGAGCAGGTGTTCCCACACTGAGATATACACCCTCTACCACAGGAACAGGTGTTCCCACACTGGAATATACATCCCCCTACCCTAGGAGCAGGTGTTCCCACACTAGGAATACACCTGTACCCCAAAACAATGTTCCCACACTGGGATATACATCCCCCCTTTCCCCAGGGGTAGGTGTTCCCACACTGGGATATACACCCCCTACCTCAGGAACAGGTGTTCCCACACTGGGATATACACCCCCTACCACAGGAGCAGGTGTTCCCACATTGGGATATACATCCCCCTACCCCAGGGGTAGGTGTTCCCAGACTGGGTTATACACCCCCCTACCCCAGGAGCAGGTGTTCCCACACTGTGATATACACCCACTACCCCAGGAGCAGGTGTTCACAAACTGGGATATACACCCCCCTACCCAAGGAGCAGGTGTTCCCACACTGGGATATACACCCCACCGAGGAGCAGGTGTTCCCACACTGGGATATACACCCTCCCTATCCGTGGAGCAGGTGTTCCCACTGGGAAACACCCCCTTCCCAGGAGGGTTTTTCCCCCAAATGAAACCCCCCCCCAGGGGCAGGTGTTCCCCCTGGGGTATACACCCCCACCCCAGGGAAAGGGTTTAAAAATGGGGTATCCCTTTCCCAGGGGCATTTTCCCCCCACGGGGTATACCCCTTACCCGGGGGCAGGTTTACACGGGAAAAACACCCCCACCCCAAAAAGGTTCCCTGGGTTCATCTCTTACCCAGGAAGGCCCCCCTGGGATATACACCCCTTCCCCCGGACAGGTGTTCCCCCTGGGGTATAAACCCCCCACCCCCCGAAACGGTGTTCCCACACTGGATATACACCCCTCCCCGGGCATTTTCCCCCAAAGAATCACCCCCCCCCCAGGTGTTCCCCCACTGGGATAAACCCCCCCACCCCAGGGTAGGTTTCCCAACTGGGAAACCCCCCCACCCCAAGCAGGTGTTCCCACGGAAACCCCCCCCCCCGAACGGTTCACACGGGAAAACACCCCACCCCAGGGGCAGGTGTTTCCCCCACGGGAAACCCCCTACCCCAGGAGCAGGGGTTTCACACGGGAAATACACCTTTCCCAGGCAGGTGTTTTCCCCACTGGGAAACCCCCTACCCCAAGCAGGTTTCCCCCACTGGGATAAAACCCCCCCACCCCCAAAAGCAGGTGTTCCCACACTGGGGTATACACCCCCCCCCCCAAAGGAGGTGTTTCCCCACGGGGAAAACCCCCTCCCCAGGGAGGTTTTCCCCCGGGATCACCCCCCCACCCCAGGGGTGTTCCCAGGGGAAAACCCCCTCCCCCGGAGCAGGTGTCCCAC
>WNWK01052163.1:0-12260 GCA_009830355.1 Cherax destructor | reverse complement strand
AGGAGAATGTTGTGGAAACATCGAACCCATTCTCCGTGCTACCTGATGAATGTGAGTCGGCTTCTGGGAGCGTCACGACGAAAGACACAAAGGAAGGTAAAAACATTGTTGTTGTTGGGGACAGTCAGGTTAGGTACATGGATAGGGCTTTCTGTTTGATTGATAGGAGTAGGAGACAGAGGGTTTGCTTTCCTGGGGCTGGGATGGAGGATATTGTTAGCCGTCTGGACGACATCATGAGAGGTAATGGGAGCAATCCTATTATCTGTCTCAGTGCTGGAGGCAACGATGTTGGCAGACGTAGGAGTGAGGACCTGACTAGCAGGTTTAGGTCAGCAATAGACATAATTAGGAAGAAGGGTGGGAACCCTGTCATATGTGGTATTTTGCCAAGGAGAGGAGTTGGAAATGAATGGCTGTCCAGGGCAATTGGTGTCAATTGCTGGCTGGACAAATACTGTAAGGAAAATTCAGTAACATTCATTGACAACTGGGACCTCTTCTATGGCAGAAATGACATGTATGCCAGGGATGGGGTTCACTTATCCAGGTCTGGGGTGGGGGCACTGGCAACTGCAGTGGAGGGAGCTGTTAGGGCTTTAAACTAGAAATAGTTAGTAGAAAGGTGTAAGGAGAGTTGGAGTTTTGAGGTAATCAGTCCCTCGGCCTGGAGTCGATGTGTTCAGTCCATCAATCTTGTAGAAATGACAGTATATGTCCGTAGAGGTGGCTTATATACTGTAGTTAGGTGAGGTGAAGCAGCAGGAGGCGGGGTCATAGTGGTACCATCCACTAGTCTAAGTAGATCTTCGTCCAAAGGTTAGACAAGTGTTGAAGAATTCGTTTGTATTAAGATCCCATGATGTTGCTGTGTCAGACAGGGTATAGATGAATGGTTCAGAGAACCGACAAGTTATAAATTAGACACATATGCAACATTTGGGTATCTTTATTGAGGAAACGTTTCGCCACACAGTGGCTTCATCAGTCCAATACAAAGTAGAAGGTGTAAGGAGAGTTGGAGTTTTGAGGTAATCAGTCCCTCGGCCTGGAGTCGATGTGTTCAGTCCATCAATCTTGTAGAAATGACAGTATATGTCCGTAGAGGTGGCTTATATACTGTAGTTAGGTGAGGTGAAGCAGCAGGAGGCGGGTCATAGTGGTACCATCCACTAGTCTAAGTAGATCTTCGTCCAAAGGTTAGACAAGTGTTGAAGAATTCGTTTGTATTAAGATCCCATGATGTTGCTGTGTCAGACAGGGTATAGATGAATGGTTCAGAGAACCGACAAGTTATAAATTAGACACATATGCAACATTTGGGTATCTTTATTGAGGAAACGTTTCGCCACACAGTGGCTTCATCAGTCCAATACAAAGTAGAAAGGTGTAAGGAGAGTTGGAGTTTTGAGGTAATCAGTCCCTCGGCCTGGAGTCGATGTGTTCAGTCCATCAATCTTGTAGAAATGACAGTATATGTCCGTAGAGGTGGCTTATATACTGTAGTTAGGTGAGGTGAAGCAGCAGGAGGCGGGGTCATAGTGGTACCATCCACTAGTCTAAGTAGATCTCGTCCAAAGGTTAGACAAGTGTTGAAGAATTCGTTTGTATTAAGATCCCATGATGTTGCTGTGTCAGACAGGGTATAGATGAATGGTTCAGAGAACCGACAAGTTATAAATTAGACACATATGCAACATTTGGGTATCTTTATTGAGGAAACGTTTCGCCACACAGTGGCTTCATCAGTCCAATACAAAGTAGAAAGGTGTAAGGAGAGTTGGAGTTTTGCATATGTGTCTAATTTATAACTTGTCGGTTCTCTGAACCATTCATCTATACCCTGTCTGACACAGCAACATCATGGGATCTTAATACAAACGAATTCTTCAACACTTGTCTAACCTTGGACGAAGATCTACTTAGACTAGTGGATGGTACCACTATGACCCCGCCTCCTGCTGCTTCACTCACCTAACTACAGTATATAAGCCACCTCTACGGACATATACTGTCATTTCTACAAGATTGATGGACTGAACACATCGACTCCAGGCCGAGGGACTGATTACCTCAAAACTCCAACTCTCCTTACACCTTTCTACTTTGTATTGACTGATGAAGCCACTGTGTGGCGAAACGTTTCCTCAATAAAGATACCCAAATGTTGCATATGTGTCTAATTTATAACTTGTCGGTTCTCTGAACCATTCATCTATACCCTGTCTGACACAGCAACATCATGGGATCTTAATACAAACGAATTCTTCAACACTTGTCTAACCTTTGGACGAAGATCTACTTAGACTAGTGGATGGTACCACTATGACCCCGCCTCCTGCTGCTTCACCTCACCTAACTACAGTATATAAGCCACCTCTACGGACATATACTGTCATTTCTACAAGATTGATGGACTGAACACATCGACTCCAGGCCGAGGACTGATTACCTCAAAACTCCAACTCTCCTTACACCTTTCTACTTTGTATTGACTGATGAAGCCACTGTGTGGCGAAACGTTTCCTCAATAAAGATACCCAAATGTTGCATATGTGTCTAATTTATAACTTGTCGGTTCTCTGAACCATTCATCTATAGGGCTTTAAACTAGAAATAGTTAGTGGTATGGGTTTTGGGGGAAAAACAGAGAAGTCCCAGTGTAGTAATATTATAAGTTGTAGGAGAACTAGTAATAGGCAGAATAAGGTGGATAGTGGAAAGCTAGTGACACTAGATGACAAGGACAGTAATAGGTATAGTGGAAAAACAGAGATGAGCAGGAAGGGTAAAGAGAAAGGAGGGTCTCTAAATATATATTACACCAATAGTCGTAGTGCTAGGAATAAGATGGAGGAGTTGAGATTAGTTGCAAGTACGGGTAATATAGATGTTTTTGCAATAACTGAGACATGGTTTAATATGAAAAATCGGGACTTGCCTGCCGAATGTCACATTCAGGGTTTTAAATTGTTCCAAGTAGACAGAAGTATCGGGAAAGGGGTGGGGTGGCACTCTATGTAGGTGATCATTTAAATTGTTGCATAAAAACGGGTATAAAGTCTGAATTAACACATACAGAGTCTGTCTGGATAGAATTTTCAGAGGGGTGTGAAAATTGATTTTAGGCGTGATTTACCGTCCTCCAAACTTAGATAGGGAACAAGGGAGACTACTTTGGGAGGAAATTGTTAAGGCCACAGGACACGATAACGTAGTAATTCTAGGGACTTTAACTTTAGTCAGATTGATTGGAATTTCATGACAGGGAATTTAGAATCTAACGACTTTTTAGAAGTAGTTCAGGATTGCTTTTTGAAGCAGTTTGTAACAGAACCTACAAGGGGAAATAACCTACTTGACTTGGTTCTGGCAAACAAGGAAACCCTTGTTAATAATTTAGAAATTACAGAGGAACTCGGCTCAAGCGACCACAAGTCAATTACCTTTAGCATTGAATGGATGTATGATAGTAGGGATAATTCAGTAATGGTCCCAGATTTTCGCTTAGCAGATTATAATGGACTTAGAGAACACTTATCAACTGTGGACTGGGGTGAAGAAGAGAGGTATCAATATGACAGTTTTCTTAACACTATACAGGCTGCCCAAAGGACATTTATCCCGTATAAAGAAATTAGATCAAGTAGAAATGACCCAAAATGGATGAATAATAGGCTCAAATATCTTTTAGGGCAGAAGAAAGGAATTTATAGGCGCATAAAAAGAGGTGAGGGTCATCTTATAAATCAGTATACTGACATTAAGAGGGACGTTAAAAAGGGAATAAGAAAATCTAAACGGGACTATGAAATTAAAGTTGCTAGGGATTCATAAACTAACCCAAAAAGTTTTTTCCAGGTTTATAGAACAAAAGTTAGGGATAAGATAGGTCCCCTTAAAAATAACTTTGGGCATCTTACTGACAAGGAGAATGATATGTGCTCTATTTTTAATAATTATTTTCTCTCGGTTTTCACACAGGAAGACATTAATAATATAAGAACATAAGAACATAAGAAAGGAGGAACACTGCAGCAGGCCTGTTGGCCCATACTAGGCAGGTCCTTCACAATCCGTCCCACTAACAGAATATTTGCTCAACCCAATCTTCAATGCTACCCAAGAAATAAGCTTTGACAATTCTACCCACTCATGCGCGAGTCCCACTCAAATCCAACCCCTCTCACTCATGAATTTATCCAACCTAAATTTGAAACTACCCAAGGTCCTAGCTTCAATAACCCTACTAGGCAGACTGTTCCACTCATCAACTACCCTATTTCCAAACCAATACTTTCCTATATCCTTTCTAAATCTAAACTTATCTAACTTGAATCCATTATTGCGGGTTCTCTCTGGAGAGATACCCTCAAGACCTTATTTATATCCCCTTGTTAATACTCCATTTTCCACTTGTATACCTCGATCATGTCTCCCTCATTCTACGTCTTACAAGTGAATGTAATTTTAGGTTTTCAATCTTTCTTCGTAAGGAAGATTTCTAATGCTATGTATTAATTTAGTCATTCTACGCTGAATGTTTTCTAACGAATTTATGTCCATTCTGTAATATGGAGACCAGAACTGAGCTGCGTAATCTAGGTGAGGCCTTACTAATGATGTATAAAGCTGTAATATAACCTCTGGACTTCTGTTGCTAACACTTTGATATATATCCCAGTAATCTATTTGCCTTATTACGTACGCTTAGGCATTGCTGTCTTGGTTTAAGGTTGCTGCTTACCATCACCCCCAAGTCCTTCTCGCAATCTGTATGGCTAAGTTCTACGTTATTTAACTTATAAGTGCTTGGGTTATGGACACTCCCGAGCTTCAGAACCTTGCATTTATCTACATTGAACTGCATCTGCCACTTTTCTGACCACGAATTAAGTTTGTCTAAATCTTCCTGAAGTTCTATGACATCTATGTTTGAATCAATTATCCTACCTATCTTCGTGTCGTCGGCGAATTTGCTCATATCACTAGTAATTCCCTCATCAAGGTCATTGATATATATTATAAATAACAATGGGCCTAAGACTGATCCCAGCCCCTCCCACTCATATATTTGTCCAATCTCTTTTTAAAGCCACCCAAGGTCCTAGCCTCTATCACAGTACTCGGAAGATTGTTCCACGCATCTACAACTCTGTTCGAAAACCAGTACTTGCCTATGTCCTTTCTAAATCTAAATTTATCCAATTTAAATCCGTTATTTCTGGTTCTTACTTGGTTCGATATCCTCAGTATTTTATTAATATCTCCTTTGTTTATGCCCATCATCCACTTGTACACCTCGATGATATCTCCCCTCATTCTACGTCTCTCCAGAGAGTGGAGATTCAACGCTCTAAGTCTATCTTCATACGGGAGATTTCTTATACTGTAAATCATTTTAGTCATTCTTCTTTGTATGTTCTCCAATGAATCTATATCCATCCTGTAGTAAGGAGACCAAAACTGAGCTGCATAATCCAAATGAGGTCTCACTAGTGATGTATAGAGCTGTAAAATAACTTTTATCCCGTATAAAGAAATTAGATCAAGTAGAAATGACCCAAAATGGATGAATAATAGGCTCAAATATCTTTTAGGGCAGAAGAAAGGAATTTATAGGCGCATAAAAGAGGTGAGGGTCATCTTATAAATCAGTATACTGACATTAAGAGGGACGTTAAAAGGGAATAAGAAAATCTAAACGGGACTATGAAATTAAAGTTGCTAGGATTCAAAAACTAACCCAAAAAGTTTTTCCAGGTTTATAGAACAAAAGTTAGGATAAGATAGGTCCCCTTAAAAATAACTTTGGGCATCTTACTGACAAGGAGAATGATATGTGCTCTATTTTTAATAATTATTTTCTCTCGGTTTTCACACAGGAAGACATTAATAATATCCCAGTAATTAATTTTTACAGAGGCCCAGAAGAAGATAAATTATGTAATATCACAGTCACTAGCGAAATGATTATGAAACAGCTGGACCGACTGAAACAAAATAAATCGCCGGGTCCTGATGAGCTTTTGCAAGGGTTCTTAAGGAATGCAAAATGGAACTCTGTGAACCAATATCTAACATTTTTAATTTATCTCTTCAAACAGGTGTAGTGTCTGATATGTGGAAGATGGCTAATGTAATTCCTATTTTTAAAGCAGGGGACAAGTCACTACCGTCAAACTACCGCCCAATAAGCCTGACCTCAATTGTAGGCAAATTATAGAGTCAATTATAGCTGATATTATTAGAAGCCATCTAGATAACCATAATTTGATTAATGATACCCAGCATGGATTCACGAGGGGCCGTTCCTGCCTATCTAATTTATTAACCTTCTTCAGTAAAGCTTTTGAGGCTGTTGATCACGATAAAGAATTCGATATTGTTTATTTAGACTTTAGTAAGGCTTTTGATAGAGTACCGCACCAGAGACTGTTAAAGAAAGTGGCAGCTCATGGCATTGGGGAAAAGTGCTGTCATGGATCGAGTCATGGCTCACCAATAGGAAGCAGAGAGTGTGCATAAATGGGGTTAAATCCGAATGGGGACTTGTAACAAGTGGTGTTCCACAGGGATCAGTCTTAGGCCCATTGTTATTTATAATATATATCAATGACCTTGATGAGGGAATTACTAGTGATATGAGCAAATTCGCCGACGACACGAAGATAGGTAGGATAATTGATTCAAACATAGATGTCATAGAACTTCAGGAAGATTTAGACAAACTTAATTCGTGGTCAGAAAAGTGGCAGATGCAGTTCAATGTAGATAAATGCAAGGTTCTGAAGCTCGGAGTGTCCATAACCCAAGCACTTATAAGTTAAATAACGTAGAACTTAGCCATACAGATTGGAGAAGGACTTGGGGTGATGGTAGAGCAACCTTAAACCAAGACAGCAATGCCTAAGCGTACGTAATAAGGCAAATAGATTACTGGGATTTATATCAAGAAGTGTTAGCAACAGAAGTCCAGAGGTTATATTACAGCTTTATACATCATTAGTAAGGCCTCACCTAGATTACGCAGCTCAGTTCTGGTCTCCATATTACAGAATGGACATAAATTGTTAGAAAACATTCAGCGTAGAATGACTAAATTAATACATAGCATTAGAAATCTTCCTTACGAAGAAAGATTGAAGACCTAAATTACATTCACTTGTAAGACGTAGAATGAGGGAGACATGATCGAGGTATACAAGTGGAAAATGGGTATTAACAAAGGGATATAAATAAGGTCTTGAGGATATCTCTCAGAGAAACCGCAATAATGGATTCAAGTTAGATAAGTTTAGATTTAGAAAGGATATAGGAAAGTATTGGTTTGGAAATAGGTAGTTGATGAGTGGAACAGTCTGCCTAGTAGGGTTATTGAAGCTAGGACCTTGGGTAGTTTCAAATTTAGGTTGGATAAATTCATGAGTGAGAGGTTGGATTTGAGTGGGACTCGCGCATGAGTGGGTAGAATTGTCAAAGCTTATTTCTTGGGTAGCATTGAAAATTGGGTTGAGCAATATTCTGTTAGTGGGACGATTGAAGGACCTGCCTAGTATGGCCAACAGGCCTGCTGCAGTGTTCCTCCTTTCTTATGTTCTTATATTATTAATGTCTTCCTGTGTGAAAACCGAGAGAAAATAATTATTAAAAATAGAGCACATAAGAAACATAAGAAAGGAGGAACACTGCAGCAGGCCTGTTGGCCCATTATAGGCAGGTCCTTCACATTCCATCCCACTAACAGAATATTTGTTCAACCTAATTTTCAATGCTACCCAAGAAATAAGCTTTGATAATTTTAACATAAGAACATAAGAAAGGAGGAACACTGCAGCAGGCCTGTTGGCCCATACTAGGCAGGTCCTTCACAATCCGTCCCACTAACAGAATATTTGCTCAACCCAATTTTCAATGCTACCCAAGAAATAAGCTTTGACAATTCTACCCACTCATGCGCGAGTCCCACTCAAATCCAACCCCTCTCACTCATGAATTTATCCAACCTAAATTTGAAACAACCCAAGGTCCTAGCTTCAATAACCCTACTAGGCAGACTGTTCAACTCATCAACTACCCTATTTCCAAACCAATACTTTCCTATATCCTTTCTAAATCTAAACTTATCTAACTTGAATCCATTATTGCGGGTTCTCTCTTGAGAGATATCCTCAAGACCTTATTTATATCCCCTTTGTTAATACCCATTTTCCACTTGTATACCTCGATCATGTCTCCCTCATTCTACGTCTTACAAGTGAATGTAATTTAAGGGTCTTCAATCTTTCTTCGTAAGGAAGATTTCTAATGCTATGTATTAATTTAGTCATTCTACGCTGAATGTTTTCTAACGAATTTATGTCCATTCTGTAATATGGAGACCAGAACTGAGCTGCGTAATCTAGGTGAGGCCTTACTAATGATGTATAAAGCTGTAATATAACCTCTGGACTTCTGTTGCTAACACTTCTTGATATAAATCCCAGTAATCTATTTGCCTTATTACGTACGCTTAGGCATTGCTGTCTTGGTTTAAGGTTGCTGCTTACCATCACCCCCAAGTCCTTCTCGCAATCTGTATGGCTAAGTTCTACGTTATTTAACTTATAAGTGCTTGGGTTATGGACACTCCCGAGCTTTAGAACTTTGCATTTATCTACATTGAACTGCATCTGCCATTTTTCTGACCAGGAATTGAGTTTGTCTAAATCCTCCTGTATACCTTTGATATACCTTTGAAGAGTTTCGAGAGTATCTACTCTCTGAGCCCGGCCATGGGCCAGGCTCGTCTGGTGCTTGCCTGGTCAACCAGGCTGTTGCTGCTGGAGGCCCGCTGCCCCACATATCCATCACAGCCTGGTTGATCTGGCACCTGGTGAAGATATTTGTCCAGTTTCCTCTTGAAGGCTTCTACACTGGTTCCAGCCGTGTTTCGGATATCTTCTGGTAAGATGTTGAATGGAAATAAATGGTATAAAATACCGACACAATGGAAAAATAAACACATAAGCAGTATAATGTGATCCTTTATTGACAACGTTTCGCCCACGCAGTGGGCTTTATCGAGTCACAGACAGATCTACCTGGAAAATGAGCAACATGGAGATATATATAGGGTACAGTCAGGTGGAGAATGCTGGGTCAGGTGGAGAAAGCTGCATGTGAGTCTTAAAAAGTAGTGTGATAGTTAAAAACATAGTGTGACTTAAAGGACCTGCAGTGTACCATTCTTGAGTTCTAGGTGGGATAGCGTTGAAGAAGTTTCTTGGCAATAGGTTCAGCTATGTTGTAGAAGCCGTTGTTCTGGTTGAAGTTGTTGGATATACAGATGAGTGATGATTCTAGGATTCTTCGGTATTGCGTGTTGTCTTCTCTGGCGATGAGCCAGAGAATAGTCTGGGACCCCGGATGTTAATACAGTGCTCCCGTATACATAAGAACATAAGAACATAAGAAAGGAGGAACACTGCAGCAGGCCTGTTGGCCCATACTAGGCAGGTCCTTCACAATCCGTCCCACTAACAGAATATTTGCTCAACCCAATTTTCAATGCTACCCAAGAAATAAGCTTTGACAATTCTACCCACTCATGCGCGAGTCATAAGAACATAAGAAGAACATAAGAAAGGAGGAACACTGCAGCAGGCCTGTTGGCCCATACTAGGCAGGTCCTTCACAATCCGTCCCACTAACAGAATATTTGCTCAACCCAATTTTCAATGCTACCCAAGAAATAAGCTTTGACAATTCTACCCACTCATGCGCGAGTCCCACTCAAATCCAACCCCTCTCACTCATGAATTTATCCAACCTAAATTTGAAACTACCCAAGGTCCTAGCTTCAATAACCCTACTAGGCAGACTGTTCCACTCATCAACTACCCTATTTCCAAACCAATACTTTCCTATATCCTTTCTAAATCTAAACTTATCTAACTTGAATCCATTATTGCGGGTTCTCTCTTGGAGAGATATCCTCAAGACCTTATTTATATCCCCTTTGTTAATACCCATTTTCCACTTGTATACCTCGATCATGTCTCCACTCATTCTACGTCTTACAAGTGAATGTAATTTTAGGGTCTTCAATCTTTCTTCGTAAGGAAGATTTCTAATGCTATGTATTAATTTAGTCATTCTACGCTGAATGTTTTCTAACGAATTTATGTCCATTCTGTAATATGGAGACCAGAACTGAGCTGCGTAATCTAGGTGAGGCCTTACTAATGATGTATAAAGCTGTAATATAACCTCTGGACTTCTGTTGCTAACACTTCTTGATATAAATCCCAGTAATCTATTTGCCTTATTACGTACGCTTAGGCATTGCTGTCTTGGTTTAAGGTTGCTGCTTACCATCACCCCCAAGTCCTTCTCGCAATCTGTATGAGTCCCACTCAAATCCAACCCCTCTCACTCATGAATTTATCCAACCTAAATTTGAAACTACCCAAGGTCCTAGCTTCAATAACCCTACTAGGCAGACTGTTCCACTCATCAACTACCCTATTTCCAAACCAATACTTTCCTATATCCTTTCTAAATCTAAACTTATCTAACTTGAATCCATTATTGCGGTTCTCTCTGGAGAGATATCCTCAAGACCTTATTTATATCCCCTTTGTTAATACCCATTTTCCACTTGTATACCTCGATCATGTCTCCCCTCATTCTACGTCTTACAAGTGAATGTAATTTTAGGGTCTTCAATCTTTCTTCGTAACGATTACGATGGGATCTGCGTTTATGATTTGTTTCTTAATAATGTACAACGTGCACAGAGTATGTTTATTCCCCAGAGAGAATTTAGGTCAAATAATAACGATCCCAAATGGATTAACAGGAGGCTAAAACATTTATTAGGGAGAAAAGAGGAATTTATAGGCGCATCAAAAGAGGAGATGTTAACCTTATTGACCAATATGTTCAGTTGAAAAGAGAAGTAAAAAGAGGATTAGAAAGCTAAACGTGACTATGAGATTAAGGTTGCTAATGAATCAAAGACTAATCCAAAAGGGTTCTTTCAAGTGTACAGGACGAAGGTGAGGAAAAGGTAGGACCTCTGAAAATTGGGAATGGACAGCTGACGGATAACGAACTGGAAATGTGTTCTCTATTTAATGACTATTTTTGTCAGTCTTTACACAAGAAGACGTAAATGAGATTCCAGAAATTAACAATTATTCAGTTCCTGAAGAATTCAAATTAACTAATATTACTGTCACGAGGGACATGGTTATCAAACAGATAGATAAACTGAAGCAAAATAAGTCCCCGGGACCCGACGAGTTGTTTTCCAGGGTACTTAAAGAATGCAAAATGGAACTTAGTCAGCCATTAACGAATGTGTTTAATACGTCCATCCCAACTGGTGTTGTGCCAGAGATGTGGAAGATAGCTAATGTAGTTCCTATATTCAAATCAGGGGATAAGTCCATTCCATCAAATTACCGTCCAATAAGCCTCACGTCTATAGTAGGCAAATTATTAGAATCAATTATAGCTGATATTATCAGAAGTCACCTTGAAGAACATAATTTGATTAATGAATCTCAGCATGGGTTTACGAGAGGTCGTTCCTGCCTGACAAATTTACTGACGTTTTTCAATAAAACATTTGAGGCAGTAGACAGTGATAAAGAATATGATATAGTTTACTTGGATTTCAGTAAGGCCTTCGATAGAGTACCTCACAAGAGACTCTTAAGAAAGGTGGCAGCTCATGGTATAGGAGGTAAAGTTCTAGCATGGATAGAGGCATGGCTTACCAATAGAAAGCAGAGAGTTTCCATTAATGGGGTCAAATCTGAATGGGGATTTGTCACTAGTGGCGTTCCACAAGGATCAGTTTTGGGCCCATTGTTGTTCATAATTTACATTAATGACCTTGATGAAGGAATTGCAAGTGACATGAGTAAATTTGCTGATGATACAAAAATAGGCCGTATAATTCATTCTGAGGAGGATAACAGTGAACTCCAGGAGGATTTGGATAAATTAATGTCTTGGTCTGAAAAGTGGCAGATGAAGTTCAATGTGGACAAGTGTAAGGTGCTTGTCGTTGGTAATGAAAATATCCTCGAATTTATAAACTAGGTGAAGTTGAGCTTGATCATACAGAATGTGAAAAAGACTTGGGAGTCATGGTAAGCAGAAATCTAAAGCCAAGACAACAGTGCCTAAGTGTGCGCAATAAGGCTAACAGATTACTAGGATTTATTTCAAGAAGTATAAGCAACAGAAGTCCAAAAGTTATTTTA